>JACXGK010005732.1:0-26257 GCA_016801125.1 Novumbra hubbsi
TACATTTGCGGTTATGTAGGTACTACAGTAACCAGTTATATTGGGGTTGGAGAGTCACTACTTACATTTGCGGTTATGTAGGTACTACAGTAACCAGTTATATTGGGGTTGGAGAGTCACTACTTACATTTGCGGTTATGTAGGTACTACAGTAACCAGTTATATTGGGGTTGGAGAGTCACTACTTACATTTGCGGTTGTGTAGGTACTACAGTAACCAGTTATATTGGGGTTGGAGAGTTACAAGGGACAGACAGGAAAGAGGCTTGTTTGGGGACTAACATCGCTTTGAATAACTAACTGCACTCTGTGAACGGCATTCTTTCTTTCTGTCCGTCTGTCTCTCTCTCTCTCTGTGTGTGTGTGTGTGTGTGTGTGCGCTTGTTGTGCGTGTGTGTATTACTGTAGGGGCACAGGAGGTACTCATAGATCCAGGTATGGTATTCCACTAACCGGCCGTCGCCTCATTGCATCTACTTCTAACTCAACGTCTTGTAATGTTCTGGCTGTCTATGTGCCACTTAACCTTTGCTTTTTCTGGCTACAGTCTACAATTTTATAAGAGCCATCAACTGTGGCCTCACAACACATTCAGACCCGTGACCAGGCTTACAATCCCTTGCATAACATGATTGTAACATTTGATCGTTTTCATCATTGCTAAATCAAAACAGATGTTTTTCCAACCTCTTTATGCAGATGTTGTATTCGTTGCCATACTTGTCGGCATTGGTTACAAGTGTTGTTTCAGTTGATTATGCTTGAATGCTAACCAAGCGTTATCTGTGAATGGTTACCACTTATCAGAATCATGATAAGTGACATTACTTGTACGCTTTATCCCACATATAGGAAGAACCACATCAACTCCTCTTTGATTAAAAAGAGAAATAAGTGTCCAATACAAATATCTGAGTAATTCAGACATCCACCAGAAGGTGGTAATGTTGTTAAGGAAATCACCACACTACATCTGCCTTTTTTTTAGCCTTTTGGTTGAACTGTTTATTGAGAGAGAAGATAAATATGTAAATATGTAACATTGTGTGCATTTTGTTTAACACTTCCTCGTTATAATAATAGTAACTAATTGTGTTTAACAGGCACTATGATATTACTAGGTCTTATATTTTTATAATATATATGGGTGGTCCAAGGAGTCAAACCCAGTTTCCTGGCAATTTGATCTACCAACCATGCCCCATAGGACTGTATAGCAGATTATTTCATTCAAAGGAACTTTTATTTTTAATATGTCAGTGTGATCCCAGAGTTTTTTTATGATTCGCATGTAATGCTGTGTCATTTCCACATCGCCACGAAGCCGTTCCTACAGACCCAGCTAGCTCCGTTGCTAGGCGATCTAATCAGATGGCCCTGTGAGATACTCCTCGCACACAATTGTTTTAGAAAAATGTAAATTAAAACATTTCGAAATACTGAGCATAACATGATGAAAATCCCAGCTGCAGAAAGCAGAATTTTTATTCTGTGCAAAATTTCAATATACTGCTTATGTTTGTTCATGCAAAGACAGCAGGTACTAGACGAATTGATGAACACTAAAACACATCCTTCCAAATGCTTCTTTATTCTTTTTCTAAGTGAATTATTTTCTAAGATTTCTTAACATGGACCTTCGAATGAAGTTAATTTACATTAATGTGCATGTCAAGGTGTGCTGTGCATGTTGGTTTTAAGTTCTGACTTGAGGCAGTTTGGAAGTGCTTAAATCGCCTATCGGCAATAAATTCAGTTTGCACGCTCAGGTAGGCTATTCACACAGTTTGTCTGCTAGTTTCTCCGTTGTCAAAGTGGTCAATTGTTACGGTGACTAAGTCTCTCTCCCCTACTGAAAATAAATAAATAAATACATTCTGCGGTTTGGTGTCCCCTCCCCTTTTCCTAGGTGCCCTAACAGCCAATGGGATCAGTGCGGACACCAGCAGTGAGATTGGCCGGGCCAAGAACTGCCTCGGCCCTGAGGACATCATTGAGAAATATAAGGAGGCCATCTCCTACTATGGGAAGGTATAAGTGAATGCACTAGTTAATGGAGTCGTTCACAAATTTTTTTTCAATCACTGATCTTATTTTTTTGGAGGGTCAATACAAATCTTAATTGTTATCTTTTTAGGTTTTGTTTTCAATTAAACAAAACTAAAAAAAAAAATTTTATAAAAAAAAAAACACGTGACACTAAAATAAAAGCAATGTACTATACATAACTACCTAAACTGATGATTGTACATCTAGGTTTTGTTTTATTTTTATTTTTAAGTAATATAAAATAAAATAAAAACGGCATACAGACACTGCTGAATAGGCATATATCATTTATTATGTGCAGCCATTCTCCACTATCAAGTCTGTTGTAGTCAACATCCCCACCAATGGATTGTGGTCGACTAGGTGTCAGTCGGTGTCAGTTGTCCTATGGAGAAGGCTGGTTTCATGTGATGCTGGTGCCTGGTTTTGTCCGAGCTGATCACAGGCAAACACATCTTTGAGTGCATTTAGAAGATCAAGCTCACATTAAATCAGTGTCTGTTACAGATGGCCAGGTTATCTATAACCCCATCACTTGCAATTAAGAACATGTAGTTAAAGCACCGCTGCCATCAAGTCTATAGATAATTGCACTGGTAATCAATCATTGATAACTATACCTACTGTATAATACAGGTATACCTCAGTGTAGCAGAAATAAGAGGCCAACGTTGAATGGCTGGGGTTGTTAAAGCTGGCCTCCTGAAGCTCAGCTGTGTTTTATCTTCTCCAGTATAATTGGCTTCTTGCTCTGACCTCCCTTGGCCCTTTTACCTCTAACTGGTTCACACCAAATTAAATTACTTTATATCACAACACGGCAGGCATTCCAATATTAATTGAATTGTAATAAGCAGACAATGGGGATGGATTCCTGTGTGCGGTGTGTGCATGGGAGAATGTTGAAAACGGATGGCTTTTAAGCAGCGCTATTTCACCTCGGGCAAGAACCCGTTTCCGTAGCACCACTACTCCGGTCGAACTGGGTCCTCGTGGCACCAGGTATCCATGAACGACCTCGCCACGCGCTCTTCCATCTGCAACCTCACGCTTCTGATTAGGGTATCTGTAGCACGGGACTTCATTGGTTCAGATAACGACTATGATCGGGAGACGTCGGTTACCCATTGGTCATTACACTGAGCGTGCACGGGCCTCGCCTGTCTTCCCTTCCCCTCTCCCACCTCACCGTCTTCCTCCCAGTATAAGAACGCAGGTGTGATAGAACTGGAGGCGTGCGTGAAGGCGGTCCGGGTGCTGGCCATCCAGAAGAGAGCCATGGAGGCCTCAGAGTTCCTCCAGAACGCTGTGTACATCAACCTGGGACAGGTAAGACCTCACGGATACGTACATGGACCTCAGCGCGGAGGGAGCACGTCCTTCTGGTCTCACACACGTGGGTAGTTTGGATCCCGCAGACCTCCCCCTCACACGGTCCCGTACCCGGGAATCGCTCCCCGTATTCTGTAGAAAGGCCTTGGTCAGATCTCATCTTGGGCTTACCATTGAGAGCAGTGTTGACCTCCAGGCCTAATGGACATTCTGGGGCTCCTTAACTTTGGGGCTGGTTGATGCTGCTCTTATGTCAGAAAAAGGCCTGTCTAGCCATGGTACCGAGAGTCTTCTCAGTTCAAGCCCGCAGAGGGTGTGCATGACTAGGGCTAGGCCAGAGATGGTTTGGTGGTCAGGCGAAATATGGTTAGAAACCACTCTGGCTCCTAGTTAAAGTCCAAACACTAGATGGCAGGTAGCTCCGGGGGCCTATCTACAGTGCATACATGTTTAACTAAATTCAGCCGTTCAAGGAGATTATAGGATTTCTCAAACTGTTGCTGCAACAAATCGTTAAAGTATTTTTTTTAATTGCCAATTGCCTTTTATTGTGCTTGTGAACAACAGCTACAATCCTGGTGGAAATGGCCTACCGGTGAGCTTTAATAAAGCACCATGGTAAACCATAGAGGGTGCTAAACACTAGTGGGCATTCAGCAACATTGATTGTCCGCTTGAAGCGTTTAATAGTCAATGCTACTGCTCACACTTTCATAGAGAAGACTTATTGTTGGTCAATACTTGATTGTGTTTTTCCTGCAGGCTCTGATATAAAAAGCTAGCATTTTGTAGTCTTATCACACTGCGATACAGCAGCCCTCCCATTCTAGCCGAAGTTTACATATGCTACCAGTCTGTTTACTTAGGAACATGCCTTTCTATTGACCGGGCGATTGATAACCGATAGCCTTATATTCACCATGCATAAACCAGTCATGACAGTGTGGGAGCGTAATATGCTGTTGTTGGGTAAGAAGCTTTCCAATACACGGCACCCTGTACTTGGGCTTAGCATCGACTGAATGTATAGTGGGATGGAATTCGGGAGCTGTCTTCGTTTTAACCCTTCGTTTTCCCTCCCAGGAGCACAAGTCTGCTTTCTGTGCCCCCCCTTTCCTCTTCTTCCCAATTTGGCCGTGTCCAGTGGTGTTTACTGACCTGTCTCATCCCAGCACCTACAAGCTCATTAGAGTCAACACTCACAAGGGCACAATCACTCACCTGACGACCTCACTTAGCTCTCGCCGGTGCCTGAGCCGTCTCTCAGGGAGTGGCGGCGATCACGAGATCCACACCGACAAAGCCTCCCCGCTCTCAGCTGTGGCCTGGCTGCACAGTCCAGTCTCAACCCTAGTCAAGTGGTGGTGTTGTGACACATAACACTGGAATAGCATTTACATCAGTCCATATTTGTCAATAAAATGTTCTGTGGACACTCGCTGCACCGGAGGTACGCTATATGGTGCAACACACTCACTTCACCGGAGGTACGCTATATGGTGCAACACACTCGCTTCACCGGAGGTACGCTATATGGTGCAACACACGGGTGCGCTGTGCTTTGGCTAGACCGCCGGCAGGAAGCCGTATGAAATGGCAATGTTGTTTGCCTGGTTACTAACGGCGCAACAAGTCTCATTCATGGAAATGCAACTATTCTTGTGTAAAAAGCTGGGAGGCCCAATTCTGCTTAGAGGCCCAATTCTGCTGAGAGGCCCAATTCTGCTGGGAGGCCCAATTCTGCTGGGAGGCCCGATTTTGCTGGGAGGCCCAATTCTGCTGGGAGGCCCAATTCTGCTGAGAGGCCCAATTCTGCTGGGAGGCCCAATTCTGCTGGGAGGCCCAATTCTGCTGGGAGGCCCAATTCTGCTGAGAGGCCCAATTCTGCTGAGAGGCCCAATTCTGCTGGGAGGCCCAATTCTGCTGGGAGGCCCAATTCTGCTGAGAGGCCCAATTCTGCTGGGAGGCCCAATTCTGCTGGGAGGCCCAATTAACTTTTTTACCTGTAGTGCTTTGTGTTTTATGTCATGGTCTTTTTTTGTTGTCCAAGTCTCTTTTGTACAATATTTCAAATGTCAATGTTACATATCATGGGTAAATAAAGATATAGTTAGTAACATGTAAAATGGATCCGGGAAGGTGAGAACTCTTTAACCCTAATTGGCCCTATAATTTGCTCTGTATGAGAGCATCGGATATATTACATAAGTGTTATAAAAAGGTAAATCTCTTTTGGGAGACCCTCCCCAGGGGATCTGCCTGCCAACACACAGCTCCTCTGACGGGCGCACGGAGACAGCCAATGGAGTCTGTTTAGGCAGACGGACCGTCAGGCGCTGCGCTCCGCTCGCTATGTGTGTGTGTCTATCTAGAAGGGAAATCTCTATTGAGTCGCCGACCTTCGTGACGCATTGTCTCCTGTTCGTCCCCTCAGCGGTGACAAGTTGTTTTCATAACCTTTCCCGGGATCTGTTTTATATATCCAGTATAACTTTACCGGAGATTCCTTTGAGGGTTGGGGAAATGATCATTTTTCTTTTGTCAAGGATTGTTACCAGTATGCTATTCAACGCCCCCCCCCCCCCGAAACAAGTTCAATTCGAGTACGAGTGGTGGGGATTTAAAACGCGCTGTCTCTGTGTGACTCCAGTGACCCACCAAAGCGATGGTCTCCCCTGTTCTCTCAGCTGTCCGAGGAGGAGAAGATCCAGCGCTACAGCATCCTCTCCGAGCTCTACCACCTGATCGGTTTCCACCGCAAGTCGGCCTTCTTCAAGCGCGTGGCGGCCATGCAGTGTGTGGCCCCCACCATCCCAGAGCCCGGGTGGAGGGCCTGCTACAAGCTGCTGCTGGAGACCCTGCCTGGATACAGCCTCTCCTTGGACCCCAAAGACTTCAGCAAAGGTAGAAGGCTCCCTATTTCACAAGGCCGGTTGCTTTATCTGTCATTTCCCTTACCCCCCCCCCCCCCAACTCATGACACACTCCTGTTTTGGTACAGAGAGAATGAGGGAATGAATGGCTTTGCATTGGCCTGAGCGGATCTCCCAGAGCACTTCTCCAGGGTAGTACGTAATCACAGCCCAACCTTGCTCCAGTCGACACACACAATTGATGGGGAAACCTGCCCTGACCCAGGCTCTTATGTACAGCCAGGCGACATGCGCACGCTCAGACTCTCTCGCGTTCCTCCGGATAAGCGGCTGTACGACGCTTGGCTCTCGACCCTCACCCCACTCAGCACACTCCAGCGCCAAGTGTCGGAGCGTTCAGTGAACTTGTCGATGACAGAGAAACTAAAGAGTCGTTCAGAGGACTTTCTGTTTATTTATTTTTGTCAAGCCGAGAGAAGTTGCTGTCGACCCGACTTAACACGGGGACGAGAACCCTCTTGTGTCATGATACCGTAGCGCTCTGGTGGAGCTTGGAAATGTGTGCGTTTCTTCCTCAGTATGTTATTTTATATTACAGAAAAGGGCAGGGTACCAGCTAATGGAATGAAAGGCTCCTGTAGAAATGGACTGGGTCTGGTTGACCTCTGGACCGGCCCCGTGTTGTCCTACAAAAACAGAGCCAAAGGATGTTTTTTATTTTTCCCTGCCAGAGCGCTGTTTGCTTTATTAGGAAGAAAAGAGAGAAAGAGTCAACCAAGCAACGTTTTTCACACAACAGGATATACAAGGCCATTAACCCTATACTGGCTGCTACTAGCAAACCTTTATATGTAGGCGGCATCCAACTGGTCATCTAATTAGTAAAAAATAAGCTAACCTGGACATGGAGATATCATCCGTAGCCTTCCGGGCATCCTGTTTTTTTGGTTGAAATGTTTTTTAAAATGCAAGTTTTTGCGAACTGAAGTAGTCCAACAATGTGTCCTGACTCTCTTTTCTGTTTAAAGCCTTCTGTCATCATCTACTACAGCAGTTGACTATCTAGATGACACACTTCTCTCTGGTCAAAATATCTTAAATCCCAACGCCCCAGGGCAGGAAAATTGACATTGCCATGTGAAGCGTGCCATATTGGGACAAGAAACGTCTGTCCTGCCTCTCCGAGTTCACTAAAGACCCCATGGCACTTATCGTGGCCTGGATACATTTCCCATCTGGCCCTCACGTTGGGTGATGACCATGCTGGGGATGACCACACTCTCTTAAAACGAGGGGATTGATGCACATGGTACCAGAGCACATCTTCGTCGCACGCACTGCGGCCATGTTTCTTTTGGTCCTCATTAGTATAGTCATGTCCAAAAGAGCAATTGGAGAACACACAAAGAATTGGTTGGTTTTGTTGTTGTGGGTTATTCGTCTGTTTCATCAGTTCTCCACGAGGCAGTGCGTTTCTCTACTGTGGGCTGGTTTGTAAAAGCCCAGGCCAAGAGAGAGGTGTCAGGTGGGGGTTTGTCAAGCTGGCCTTGCCCCTGGTGCAAGAGTCTAGACTGAGAGGAAATGGGGCTCAATAGTGCTTTTTGAAAGGGCTCGTCGGCTGGCAGAGTGGTGGAGAAATGGAGGAGCAAATGGGTTTTTTAATTGGCTGGGGAGCCCTTTCACTACTCCCCTCCATTACCAGGATGAAAGTATTGTCTTTTCTCTCTTTCCGTCACACATTCCCACAAGCACACACTCTCCTTCTTGTTTATTTGCCTGTTGTCTCACGGTGCCGGTGTCTCGCTCTGTGAAGCATCAATTCTCGTTCTCTTTTTGAAGGAGAGTGTTATCAGAAATGATCATGAAGGCATTTAGCTGCACTGCTTCTAATGTCCGCTGCGGTCCTCACGTTTAAACAGTAAAGTAACAGTAACAGTAAGAAGCCGAAAAAGGGCCTGGTGCCTTTTGATGCTCACAGTGTGTGACAGAGGTGTGTGAGCGCACCAAGAACTGTTGTCCTGGTGGTGTTAATTGGATTTCCAGACACCTTGAACGCTGCTTCGAAAAAATACCATAGAAGACGCCATTTAGCTGGGGGAGGGGGGGGGGGAGGGTTTGCACACAATTCTGCTATTATAATAAGTATTGAATAGAGAGGTTGTGGGTAGTAGCACGGCCTGTTGACACAAGGACAGGGGGATGGAGAGAGACGCCGCGAGACGGGGAGAGGCAGCGAGATTGACAGGCATAGTAAAAGCATCTCTTCTCCAGATAAGCAGCGCAGCTTTATGTGATCACATGCAGACAGACAGGTGGATGTTGCTATATATGTGCGCAGCGGCTTCACCGCGCATGAGGGGGAGGAGGACAAAATAGCTTGGCAGAGATTTGCATTATTAGTATTTTTGCTGATTACTGCGACAGGCTTATTCATCTCTGAATAATACTACGCCATCGAAGAAGTAACCCTGATAATGGACCTCCGAGCTGCCCAGGGCCTGTGTGGTTTTAGAGAGCAGCGCCTTTATGTTTTCCTCCCTCCCTTCTCTCACGCCGTTCTTCTGGACCGCGTTGGGTAACTCTGTGGCCCAATGGTAGCGGCCCCAGAGCGCCGCTGTCCACCTAGCAGACTATTAATGTGTCTTCCGCCGGTACATCTACCTACCTGCTGCAAACAAAGCGCACGTCGGGTTTGCCAGAGTTCCTGCCACAGTGCACAGCTCCCCGTCTCACAGGTTGTCCTGGTGTGTCAATTCCCCAGGGATTTCTGTCTCCGGCTCTGTATGAAATTCTGGATGCATTTCATGTCTTAAGCCCTCTCCCCAGGCGCCCAGGAGGGTCTCGGCCGGTTCGACCAATGCAAACGCCTGTACCCAGGGCGGTAATGAGCGGTTCTGTTCTTCCCCAGGGACCCACCGCGGATGGGCTGCGGTGCAGATGCGTCTTCTCCACGAGCTGGTGTACGCATCCCGGCGTATGGGCAACCCCGGCCTGTCTGTACGCCACCTCTCCTTCCTGCTCCAGACCATGCTGGACTTCCTGTCAGACCAAGGTCAGCACACACACACACACTTTAGCTTTCCAAAACGTTTGCTCAGTTTCCCTGAAGTCGTCCCACGGTCTTACCTCCATCTCCTGGTGAAACATTGTGTCTCCGGGTGTAATGGTGTGTGAGGCTCAACCAAGCCTGCCTCAGCCGTTGCCCGGTCCACACAGAGCTTTGACCTGAAATCCTCTGGACTAGACCGGTGTACAGGAGAGAGAGGGGTCGACGGACGCCTTACTGACCTCACTATGGAGACCAGTATAATCCTCCGCTAGAGAACGGGATGGAGTGAGCAGGAGAGAGGAGGAAAGAGGGAGCGGAGAGCATGAAATATTCACCTCAGTCAGCAGTAATGGGAGAGGTGAAGGACTAGATGCGCTCCCCCACTTCCATTCACCAGGCATCTTCAGGTTGTAACCTTTCTGGAGTAGCTGCCCTCCGTGGGTGTGGGGGTGTGTGGCTCTCTTAAATGACAGGTAAAATGTGGGAATCCTGTCCGCCAATCAGATCTGTGAATGGAAAAGTGCTAATGCTTGTGTCCTAATGCCACAAAATCCGAATTTACATTATTACAAAAGTAGATTTTCTAAAAGGTTTTCCTTCAAAATAAACAGTGATTTAGTAGACATACAGTGATAAAAAAAAATTGCTAAGGCTGCATTTGGGCTTTAACGGCATAAAACCGGTTCTAACTGACTTCCTGAATGGTTGATTTGGCGTTGATGCTCAGTGAAATTGTCTACGCTCAAATCTCTCCTCTGAACTGTGGCTGCCCCCCCCCCCCTCGCCCTTTCTCCCTCTCACCATATCGCTGTCTGTCTGCAGTGGGGTGATGTCACCACGGTGCAGGGTGCTCTTCTCCCAGCATGCAGTTGTGGGGCGTGGCCCCTCGCTGGGTTGGCTGTGAGTCTGGGGAAGAATTGTAGCACACCGTAGCACAGCTCATCACAGGGGAGGCTTTCACACCAGGATCAACAGCTTCTTCTGTTAAAGGCACATTCTTGACTTTTGAGCCTAATGGAAGGAATCCCTGCTACTTGGCTGGGTTGAAAACTGACCGGGGAAAGGTGTTATATTTTACCTGTAACCAGTTGCATTGGCACAGGCCTTTGTTATGCACATCACAATGCAGAGTGCTTGGAAACATCTATTCGCTCCAGTATAAAGGCCTTATGACCCAACCATGTGGTGCTTTTTTGCTTTAATCAACTGGCTTCCAATGGAGTAAAAAAGTGGTAGTTTATTGTAATTCCCACCCTGTACAGTCTCATACTCCAGAGATACCAGAGGCCAACTCACATTTAGTATCGGAATTACCCGGTTCAACATAACCAGTACTGGCAATGCCCCTGGGGTTTGACGATGAGCAGGGTTGTCTCTCTACACAGGTGCAGAACCCGGGAACGTCGCCTGTTTCACAGCGTCCTCTGTAAGACCTGTGGTTCACATGACAGTGTGTGGATGATGGTAAACACCGTTCTAGTCTTAAAAGACAGCGCGCCTCGCCCGGGTCCTCCTTTAATCACTGTGCCGTTGGTCGTTAGTCCTCTTATTTAATGTCACAGAACTAGCAGCTCCCGGGGAAAAGGAAAAGGCTGGGGCTTTGAATCCCAAGGCTGGGCTCATTCAAAGGTCTGAGGTAGTAGTGCCTTTTCAAGTCCCCGACTGTGACATTAAAAAACACCGCCCAAATGTTTTATTTAAGCTGGACTCTTTGTAGCGGCGGAGGCAGTGATGATAACTGCTTAATGCCTCTGCCAGCGCCTCAGGAGAGAGAGAGAGAGCGAGGGAGGGGGGAAGAAAGGGAGGTGGGTCAGAAGAAGGTGATCACGCTAAGCTAATTAACGTTGCCTCCGAGGAGGCAGAGAGAGCGAGAGGTAGCCGCCCTCTTGCATCTTGTGACATCATGGAAGCTTCTGGACTGCATGGGAGGGAGAGAGGCAGCTGGGGAGAGAGTAATGGAGACTGGTTTGAGTCGGTAGGAGAATGGTTTGATAAGGGTATGGGGTTTGTTCAGGGTATTAGAGAATGCAGTCTCTGATCAATATTTCACTAGTCGGCTGTGTTTTAGCTTGGAAACTAGGCTCCAGCCCAAAAGGTTGGAGAGTATTATCTATATTGAGGGGGAAAAAATGGGTTGTAAAAATGGGTTGTAAAAAAATGTAGTGCTTTTTATTAAATCTATTTATAAAATTATTATTGTTGGCCGAAGGTTATTGGGACAGAAGTATCAAGTTGGATCTCTTTCAGGATAACTGTTTATCCTTTTAAGGCAGCAGAACTGGCCTCATAGGGTTTTATCCATTGGCTCTTGTTCTGCTTGACTACTCCAATATGGTAAATCGTCATCCTGCTTAATCGTAAGAGGTGAACATTTTGTCAACTAATGTATTCATATATTCCCAATATTCGCACCAACAAGCTACGTTTAGGATATCTATGAATATGAGCTGGGTATTAAGGTGTCAGTGTGCTCCAGAAATCTTAGTATCCCTCAGTATTAATTTCTCCAAGTGTGATTTTGGTCTTTCTTGCATAACCAATTTGCACATTCCTTTCCCCCTGTGAAAGGGTGATCTTTATGGCACCTTAAACTCAGTCTGGTTTGGAGGCAATTTAATCTGCTTAAGAGTTTGAAAATATGTAATGCCTTTCCATGAAATAATGTAACCGCAAGTATTTCTAGTCAGTCATGTCTTAGAAATAACATTTCTGGAATTGGTTTTGCCCATAGCATCATCTATGTTGAGTACTATAGATCAAATTTTATCCGTTTTTGTCACAAAGTGCTTATGCAGATACCCGGCCTAGAAACACCAAAGAGTAGGCCGTGACATACATTGATGCACAGTGGCTGGGAAAGACTCCCCAGTCGGGTGGAAACCTAGGAAGAAACCTGGAGAGGGATGAATTTTCTTGCTGAGATATACTGGCTGAGTATGTTCGCTTTTTGGACAAAAATCCATGTTCTTGCGTGTTCAGACAAGCAAGTCTATTTGCCAAATCCGGATCAACTGCCAGCCAGGTAGACAAGCACAGAGACAACCAGGTGGGCTGTGATGCTGGTTTTGGACAGGGTTTGCTTGGATTCATTAGGCCAGGCTTTCCTAATGCTTGGTCTGAGGTCCTCCTAAATACAACAGGATAACAGAGAAATTAGAGGGAGCATGCCTTTGATCAAAAACAATGTCTTAGCATAGAATTCAGACTGAGCCTGGTAGAAGCTAGCACCTGACGTGATAGCTAGGAGGCATCATGACAGCAAACATCTCTTTGACAAGAGAGACCAGGCCAAGGTTGCAGCCATACAAAAACAGAACCTTTTAAAATGCAACATATAGTGTGTCCGGAAAGCGCTTCACTTTTTCCACATGTTACAGCCGTATTCCAAAATGGATTAAATTATATTTGTTTCCTCAAATGTCTACACACAATACCCCATAATGATAACGTGAACAAAAGTTTATACCTATTAAACCTTAAAAACGAAAAAAATCACATGTTTATAAGTGTTTCTCAGCCTTTGCCATGACACTCAAAGATGAGCTCTGGTGCATCCTGTTTCCTCTGATCATCCTTGAGAGGTTTCTACAACTTGATTGCAGTCCACCTGTGGTAAATTCAGTTGATTGGACATGATTTGGAAAGGCACACACCTGTTAATATAAGTTTACAGTGCATATCAGAGCACCAACCAAGCCTTGAAGTCCAAGGAAATGTCTGTAGATCTCTGAGACAGGATTGTATCGAGGCACAGATCTGGGGAAGGATACAGAAACATTTTTGCAGCATTGAAGGTCCCAATGAGCACAGTGGCCTCCATCATCCGTAAATGGAAGAAGTTTGGAACCACTCAGACTCTCTTCCTAGAATTTTCTGCCCGGCCAAACTGAATGATCGGGAAGAAGGGCCTTAGTCAGGGAGTTGACCAAGAATCTGAAGCTCCAGGTTTGCTCTGTGAAGAGAGGAGAACCTTCCGGAAGGACAACCGTCTCTGCAGCACTCCAACAATCAGGTCTGTCTGTTAGAGTGGCCAGATGGAAGTCACTCATCAGTAAAAGGCACATGACGTGGAGTTTGCCAAAAGGCACCTGATGGAGTCTCAGACCATGAGAAACAAAATTCTCTGGTCTGATGAAACAAATATAGAACTTTTTGTCCTGAAGTGTCATTTCTGGAGGAAACCAGGCACCGCTCATCACCTGACTAATATCCACCACTGTAATCGCTACAGTGAATCATGATGCTGGCAGCATCATGCTGTGGGGATGTTTTCTAGTGCAGGAACTGGGAGTCTAGTCATGATTAAGGAAAAGATGAATGCAGCAATGTACAGAGACATCTGTACTCCAGAGCGCTATAGACCTCAGACTGGGGACAACGTCCCTAAGTACCCAGTCAAGATAACAAAGGAGTTGCTTTGGGACAATTCTGTGAATATCCTTGAGTGGCCCAGCCAGAGGCCAGACTTGAACCCGATTGAAAATCTCTGGAGAGATCTGAAAATGGCACTAATGCTCCCCATACGACTTGAAGGAGTTTGAGTGGTCCTGCAAAGAAAAATGGGAGAAACTGCCCACAAAAAGGTGTGCCAGGCTTGTGGCATCATACCCAAGAAAGACTTAAGGCTGTAATGTATATCAATGGTGCTTCAACAAAGTATTGAGCAGAGGCTTGTATACTTATGTATGTTTTTATTTTCATTCTTAATTTTTGCAAATGTATGAAAAAATTAAACAAAATTCATTATTAGAGGAAAATAAAATGTCATTGAATCTAATTTGGAATAAGGTTGTAACAACAAAATGTGGAAAAAGCGAAGCGCTATGAATTCCTTGTTGATGCGCTGTATACAATCTGAAATACAATAAATTCACAAATTTAACAAATTAAAATCTATACAAACACAGCTGCCTCTCAAGAAAAACAACAACATTCATCACCACATTGTTTACGATGCCCTTAAATTCATCATTAGATCTACATTTGTGTAATTTTAGACCTTTCTGCAAATGATTCCATTCCCAAGGTGCGTAGTAGGAAAACGCAGTTCTCCCCAGACATGTAAAACCTAAGGTACGTTAAAAAGCAAACCATTTGGGGGAGCGTAGCTGGAGGTTAACTTTGAAGCATTGCTTCACAGATAAAAATGTCAAAAGAAGTCAATTGCGAAGAAGGGACTGTGCGTAAAGATGCATGAATCAAGACTCCGTAACATTGAGGAGGCATATATAATATGTCACTGTAATCAATCATATAGAGAAAAGTAGCTTTTTACAAGTAGTTTTAGTCATTAAAGGTAAAGCTTGATTTATTTCTAAAATAAAAGCCAATCTTCACTTTAAGCTTCCTAACTAGATTAGCAATATCTACATTGAATAAAAGATTGTTGTATAAACATATACCCAAGTACTTGTACAAGGACACCCTTTCAATGGATTTACCATGAGATGTAAAAATGCTAAAATCATCAAGCAACTGTAATCGAGCTTTTGAAAAGACCATCAACTTTGTTTTCTGAGAATTTAAAACCAATTGTAAACTCTTCAGATACGTTTGTAATGACTGAAATTCAGTGTGAAGCTCTTGCACGCTTACACTATAAGCGTACATATAATATGAATATTTGCTTGAATGTCCTTAACCAAGTAATTTATTCAAATAGAAAACCAAATAGGCCCCAAAATGGAGCCCTGGAGCCACTT
Organism: Novumbra hubbsi; assembly: GCA_016801125.1. Taxonomy (NCBI): domain Eukaryota; kingdom Metazoa; phylum Chordata; class Actinopteri; order Esociformes; family Umbridae; genus Novumbra; species Novumbra hubbsi. The sequence continues at coordinate 15,006 of JACXGK010005732.1, forward strand.
CATCTCAGACCACTGGAAACCTATCTCGCACATTTTTATTGCACAATTACTGCTTAACATTGAAGAAGAGTTGGATAGTTTGTTTTTGCTCATATACAGTAATGGCATTGCAGTGGATTTTCTTTGCTTGAAAACCGCCCTGCACTGAAAACGAAAGAAATACAAAATGTTAATGTTCAGAATTAATTTAGGCATCCATTTATAGTTGGTGTTCTGTCAGCACTTTCCGTCCCAGCAACGACGGCAGGGTAGTCCATCTTCAGTAACAGTTGGCATCTTCAGTAACAGTTTTTATTGAGTTTTACTGTTGTCTAAAAGTATTTTAAGTCCAACTCATCTTTTCTCTTAGTCAGTTGAAAGTCCTCACAAAGGATGTTAAAACATTTACAAATCACCAGGGGGCTTCTATAGTACCGTGCTGTAGGCTACTGATCTTGTGCTGTGCAGGGAAATATGAGAGTTTCTCTTCCAAATGAGCCGGGGAATTGCTAGTGACATCAGTGTCTTTTAGGGATGTTTAAACTGCTGGGTGAAAATACAGGTGTAAGTATGATTGAGAAATGGTGAGCCGCTCGTGGATTGGACTTTTTTGTTGTTGATTTGTGTACTGTCATTAAAATTTACATTTTAAGTGTTCCTAAAAAGATTAAAAACATTTTGGTTTAATTGAATTTTTTTTGTGTGCGAAAAGACAAATGTAAAACAATCTTATATAGTTACATCTCTGTAAAGTTGACTGGTCTCTGTATCAATGAGCCACGTAAATGCCAGGATGTATCGACTCTTCTCTCTACCTGGGCATCCATTACTCAGTTTGTCTAGTGAAGTGGAGGAGGCAGCGTTTAATTTATTTATAGGCTTGTCAGTTCTGCTTTTGGCCTCTGCCCATTTTTGTGGTGATACCATTAAGATGGAAACATTTATATTAGACTGTAATTTGCATCTGTCTGACTGCATTAATGAATGTGTATTTTTTTTCTTGGTGAGCTAAATAAAAGTCCAAAGTGTTCTTTAACATGTAGTTATTTATATAATTCCCATACTGACTGATTTACTGACCAACGCCAGACAGACAGACCGACCGACTGGCCGCCAGACAGACAGACAGACCGACCGACTGGCCGCCAGACAGACAGACCGACCGACTGGCCGACAGACAGACAGACAGAACGACCGGCCGCCAGACAGACAGACCGACCGGCTGGCCGCCAGACAGACAGGCCGACTGGCCACCAGACAGACCGACCGGCTGGCCGCCAGACAGACAGACCGACCGACTGGCCACCAGACAGACAGACCGACCGGCTGGCCGCCAAACAGACAGACAGCAGTCATGCCATCATGACTGCAGAGATAGAGGTGTGCTGTCAGCAACCATCTTTAAAGACAAGCATTTATACCTCCACGCTGTTTTATATGCTGCATGCTCCATTTCATCTTTAGTTTAACTATTAGCACAAAGTATCTTCCAACCACTGCAAACAACACTAAATGTGACTCAAGTGGAAATGAACAGAGACATTCTTAAAAGGTTTTGATGTTGGGCACCTTGGTGGAGTTCACAACCGTTGTAGGTGTTCTGGAATGTTCTTACTGACATTTCTGTAAACTTCCTGATCTCTGAAGGGTGTAACGACACCATCAGCGTACTTACTGAAGAAGCTCTGTCTCCCTAATAAGCTGAATTAGAATACGAAAAAAAACAGTATATTATATTTCATGATAAATAAACTGTTGTACTATGTACTTGTGGCCTTAAAAGTAAGTAGACCTTAGCAATTTGTTACTATTTTTACTTTGAAGTAGAATACCACACCTTAATGAAAGAAAAGATCCATAATTGATCTGTAGTAATAGTGGAATGATCTTTCCCAGTTTTTCTTACCTGCCACTGTTGTGTTTGGCTGTAAGAGCCTATTGATCCTGCCATTGCTGTTGAAATAGAAAAGCTGTTTTGGTTTTCTGGCGAGCATGTCAAGCAGCTGTAGAAGAAATGGTAGTCATTTCCAGGTTGTTAAAACAATCACATCATATGATGATTTTGTGTTTATGTGAGAAAACATGCACATAATAGTGTTACCATCTAAAGCTCTGAGAAATAGAAAAGAAGATACAAGAAGTCTCTAGTATTATATCTAGGGGGAGAGAAGATTGTTTATTTTTTTGGTAAACTACTTGCACTTATAATTTTGCTTCATCTTCCACCAAACCAAGAGATTGTTCAAGCAAAAATGCTTGCAATTCACCAATCTTCCACTTAGGGGAGAAATTCCATGTGTTGCATCGTTAAGAAGTTAACGTTTCCATTGCTACATTGTATTTCCATAAGCTTTCAAAGATATGGAAATATGCTTTGTAACAAAAGGTTTGTTGATCCATTTCAATGTAAAACAAAGCAACCTCAGTCTTTCAAAAGTAATGGCACTTTAGTAGCCCGTCTTGCTGTTCTGGCGTTGATGGTGCGTTTCTTCACCCTGGAGCGGTTCTTCGGCCGTCATTCATTTTGCCAGATCAGATGAGCTCCTCTCCAGTCCCCCTCCTCAGATAGCGCTGTCTGTTTGGAGTCGGGGGTGGCTTCTTCCTTTGATCCTGCTTGAATATGAAGGACCCGTTTTCCCTGGGAGTACCTGTGTTATTACAGGTCTACGTTATTCTGCGTCTGTCTGCGTCGTGCCTGTGGTGCAGACACAGTCCAGCCTCCCCCATCCTCCCCCATCCTCCCGCCCCCCAGACGGCCGGGATACTCATTAGGACGTGTTTGTACGGCGCTAGTGCAGCGCGGCTGAGAGTGGTGATACGGCACCACCGTAAACGTCTTTATTGATCCAGCTAGGAAACTCACACTGTCTTAACAGCTGGAGGGTGGGGCGAGGGGAGAGGGGGCCGGACGGGGGCCGTTACCTTTGTGATCATGTCCAATTAAATTGGCAGGGCTGTGCAATCTGCCTGGGATGGCGAGTTAGAGCGTTTAACCCCTGGTTGGGGCGTTGGTTTATGGCAAGGGTTCAGAGATTTCTGTAGACGTCTTCAGTAAAGCCCTGTTCCTTGTAAAGTCAAGCGTTCAGTCCTGCTACACACACACACACACACACACAATGTGCTTCACATCTCTAACCCCTGCTTTTTTGCTTCACCATCCACAGAGAAGAAGGAGGTCACCCAGAGTTTGGAGAACTACACGTCTAAATGTCCTGGAGGAATGGAGGTCATCGCCCTGCCGGATGGGCTCCGGCTGCACCCTGTTCCCTTCACCAAGCTGCCCATCGTCAGGCAAGACAATAGGGCACCCCATTAAATATGTTGTTCTTTTTTAGGAGACATGGACATAACTATATTATGTATATTTTTTCAAACAATATCTATAGATGAATGTGATGTAATTGGGCAAAAAAAAAGAAACAATGACATTTTAAACAGTCATTTAACAAAAGGTTCTCAAAGATGTCATTTCCTTCTGATAGCTGGTGTTGCTCCCTTTGTCTGAGATTACCTCAATAGGAAGTTTCTGTCTATAACTGTCTACCAGTTTCTGACATTGATTGGGAGAAAGTTCTTCCCACTCCTTCATGCATACTTTTTTCAGCAGTGGGATGTTTAAGGGGTTTCTTGCATGCACAGCCTGTTTCAAATCACCCCACAGCATTTCAATTGGATTACGATTCAGGCTTTGACGTGGCCATTACAGAACTCTCCATTTCTTTCTTTTGAGCCATATGCACATTTTGGCCAATAAGACGAGGAGGTGTTGGAAATGGCCAATAAGACGTGGGGGTGTGGGAGATGGCCAATAAGACGAGGAGGTGTGGGAGATGGCCAATAAGGCGAGGGGGTGTGGGAGATGGCCAATAAGGCGAGGGGGTGTGGGAGATGGCCAATAAGGCGAGGGGGTGTGGGAGATGGCCAATAAGTCATTGCAAAGGCCTGTTCTTAGGCAGAACGCATCGGTGTGTTGGCCATAGACAGCAACCCCCCCAAGATCTATACTGGTTATTTTAAACCAGATGGTTTAAATCCTGGATGCTTATTGGCTGATAGCCAGGAAGACATTACATCGCTTTATACTGCTCTAAAAAATGTAAATTGGTTTCTAGGTGCAATAAGGCATTATCAGGGGCATGACTCATCTCCGTGATGCGTCATACCTAAGAACAGCTCTCAGCCGTAGTATATTGGCCATATTTCACGTCGCGCTTGTCTCTCATTGCTTTCATATACCGCAACTTTCAGCCAACTTGTGTTTAGGAATAAAACCACCCGGTTTGTAATAATCAGTAGACACATTTTCTTCGCTCTTACCATTGTTGGGTCATGCTGAACATGATGTAATGACTGAAATGTAGCTAATGTTAGTTCTAGCTGTTGTAAGTGTTCACCGCAATCTAGTGAAACAGGACTTTTATATTCTAGTTAGCCTGCCATATCAACAGAAATGAGCACCTCGGTTCAATAGGCCTTAGCTAGGATTGGGGCTTTGTTTGCTTTGTCACAACATGCTTAGTGGTGCGTGCTTACCAGTTGAAAACAGAGGTCTGTTTTATTCATTATTATTTAGATATGGCAAATTGCTTCTGTTGTTCTGAGTTCTGGATTTTCTTTCTATTAAGTATTGTTGTCTGAACCTGCAGGAGTGAGTCATTGGCTTGATGTTTGTGTAAAGACACAGGGTGTTGTCCAGGGTCACTCTGAGTTGCTTTCCATTCTGGGAGGGGAACACTGCCTATTCCTTAAGGAAGATCAGTTTCAACATCATCAATGCTGAGCTTTAGGTGGTGGGGTGACATCCAAACAGAGCTGTTTTGAAATCAGAATAAATTAGAGTGGAAAAAAAGTTATGTTGGTCTCTTTGGCATGGAAACACGAGTCATGCCCAGCATGCCATTATACCACTGTGGTATGCCATGTCAGTCATTGAAAAAGAAAAGGTTAAAGGTTACCTGGTCATTTACAGCACTACTCGGAAGGCAGCCAACTTCTCATTCTATCAACTCTGCGTGTGTGTGCATGCTTGCGTGTTTGTGTGCGAGACAGAAAGGTTGTCTCAGGTCACCGTGGCAAAATCCATCTCATTCTCCCTCTCAGGACCATTAATGGATAAAACGAACGTTTTTCTTTCTCTGTGGTCCCAGAATGTAATTGAGCAACTGACCAGCTATGCATTACTTTAGTTTGGGTTTAGGTTTGAGCCAAAGCCTAGACCTGGGGAGCGAGCGAGCGAGTGTTTGTGAGGGGGAGGGATTGGCTGAGGTCACCATGGCTAAATCCGTCTCAGTGCCTTTAATGGATATGGCAAGTAAGATAAAACTAACTATAATTTCTTCTCTCTGCCTTTTCCATCGTACTCCCTCTCTTACCTTTTCTCCCGCTTTCCCTCCCTCCCATCCAATCCTTCCCTCCTTCCGTTTATCCTCCTTCAGATCAGTGAAGCTGCTTGACCTGCCGGTCAGCCTGCGTCCCCACAAACAGAAGGGCCTCCTGGACAACAGCATGTCCACTAAGAGCCCCTTCATCTACTCCCCCATCATCATACACAGCCGAGGAGAGGAGCGCAACAAGAAGATAGGTGGGCAAAACAAAAACACCAACACACTTCAGGCGTTCTGTTCTCGTGGGGATGGAAACCATTCAAGTTCTCTTTAAAACTGCTAGAACCAAACCCTGACCGCAACTCCAAATACCCACCCCTAAACCTGATCTCTAATCCTGCTTCTATCCTTAACCCATGTATGTTTAACATACATTTAACCTTTTTACTGAGGTTTTCCCCAAAAACTTGAGAGGAATGTCCCCTTATTTGACTATGCCTGTGGGCGTGCACACACACACACACACACACACACACAGACTTTCTGAAGTTGCCTTGTCAAGTTAAATCATTTTAGGCCTAGTTTCCATTTGCAATGATATCATTGAGATAAATAATCCTCCCTACATTCATGACTAATTCCATAATTATACTAAGAACTCCATGTACTGCTCTTCACGCCTTGCTTCCTCCATCTCGCCGCATTTCTTTTTGTTCCTGAACATTCGCTTGTTTCTAATTCTCTTGAATCTCAGAAAGTCCTCCAGTTCTGGCAGACATTGTCATGATTGTTACAGATGGCTTTTCAGGATAAGTTCTGCTCCGGCTCCTCCTAGAACCCGTGGAGTGTGAACTCCCAGCTACTGTGCCAAATCAGATCAGATGGACTCAGCACAATGGCTGCTGTTAGTTTTATAATGTAACCAAAATCCATTCCTTCTCGCCCCTTGACCGCTTGTTTATCACGCTCCTCCTTTGAGTGCAGCGGGGTTCTGTCTGTTGTCATGTGTGCTTTTGTGTGCCCTTCTGAGGCCACTCTGAGTGCAGTGGGGTCCTGTCTGTTGTCGTGTGCCCTTCTGAGGCCACTTTTTGAGTGCAGTGGGGTCCTGTCTGTTGTCGTGTGCCCTTCTGAGGCCACTTTTTGAGTGCAGTGGGGTTCTGTCTGTTGTCATGTGTGCCCTTCTGAGGCCACTCTTTGAGTGCAGTGGGGTTCTGTCTGTTGTCATGTGTGCCCTTCTGAGGCCACTCTTTGAGTGCAGTGGGGTTCTGTCTGTTGTCATGTGGGCCTTTCTGAGGCCACTCTTTGAGTGCAGAGGGGTCCTGTCTGTTGTCATGTGTACCCTTCTGAGGCCACTCTGAGTGCAGTGGGGTTCTGTCTGTTGTCATGTGTGCCCTTCTGAGGCCCCGTCTTTAGGTTCAACCACATGCCAGTTCTTCCTCCTTCCATGCCTTACAACTTGCATTTTATCATGGCTATTTTGAAGAGTCCGTCATTAGTGTCTGGGTCACAATGACACGACACACACACACACACGAGGTATAGGTGTGTTCAAAACATCTGTGACTGTGAGCGGTGGGATAATGCTTCCTCCACCCACGTCTGATTTATCTGTGTAATATCTCTGCTTCCAGACTAACGAGATTGCCAGTCTCGTCCTCACCGGGGAACAAACGAACAGAAAAGTCAAGAGGGAGAATAACAACAAATTCATTAAAATATCTGTTTAATGGCTAAAGTGCTTTCAGTGCTATTCATAATTCAAAGGTTTTATTTCATTCTGGCTTTCTGCCTACTCCTTTCTCGTCAGTCTGTCTTACTGTCTGTAACTCTCGGTGTGTGTCTCATTGGGCCCACACACCTGTCAGAAGTCCCTTGTAAATGGAGTTTTATCTTAACAGCCCCCTTTCGCTGATTTTTAATTAATATTCTTTTCTAATAACATTCCCAAACTGAAAGGGGAATTAGTCACTATGAGTCACTCCTCATACCCTGAAGGGAAATCTGTGGGGGATGAGAAACCTCTTCTTTGTTGCCTCTTGTCACTGGTACACCAGTTCCAGTGTTTTATGTGATGTCAGATTGGCTACCGTCAAATATGCTAAACTTTTGGCTGAATATTGGAGCAGCAATGTCAAGACAAACTATTGAGATGTGTGTGTGGGGTTTCTTTTAACAGTATTTGGCTAATTGTGTTCTGTAGGCATTAGGTTTAAGACAGGTTAGCATGTAATTCTTAACTTATTAAATGGAGTCACTGGTACAGGCTGAGTAGAGCTGGAAATTGAAGGATGGAGTCTAAATATGATCTGTATTCTATCGCTGTTACCTCTCTTTCTTCCATGGAGCTACTAGCTGTCTTGACTAATTGAGTTACCAGTGAACATCCCTCCTCACACTGTTGCTGCATGTTTGATCCTGGTTTTACTGGATCAAAACCTGACAGTAAAATCCCAACACGGTCTCCGTTCTGCTCCCCACAAAAAGCGATTTCTGGCTTTAGGTTTGGGGTAAAACTCACAAATGGGTTTCGTTTTAGAGTTAGGTTTAGGTATTAGTGGTCAGCTTTAGTCATTAGCTGTTATGATTAGGGCCGTGGGCAAATGGAGAATGATTATTCTGGTTGTTACATGGATAGCACAATAAATGGGTGTGTGGGTTGCAGTGTTTGTTCCTCCTTGCTGGACTGGGTACTCTGGGTATACAACTTATAATAAGGACATTAAACTGATCCACAACCAATCAGCAATCAGTAAATCCCTGCTCTCCCTTAACTTTATTGATAAAATGTTGTCAGAATTAGCGGCTTTGTTGTTCAAAGACGCCAACATTTGTTTTATGCTGGTGTACTTTCCAAAGGCATTATAGCTTTCTGCAAATGTATGCTGTTTGTGCCTAAGTCCTTGTTTCTTTGTTGTTGTGATCATTCTCCCCAAACATAAGGAGGTTCTGCCATTAGTCTCAAAGACCAGAACCAAATCAAACCGAGCCTGCAGGTGCATTGACACTTACGTTAAACAGTTTGTCACCAGAAACTGATCAGACTTATTTTTCTTGCTTAAGAAAATGTCCCGCCATTTACCACCTTTCATCCAACATATTTCTACCTTTTCTTTGAAATGCAAAATTGTAGATTCCTGCCTAAATAGACACACTTGAAATGTATACCCTTTTTATTGTTTCACAGCTTTCTAATTATGCTAAAGTTCTAGAAAGGTCTGGTAATCATATTTCTGTTTTTTTTTGTGTTTTGAGGACCCAGGTTCAATTACAATTTGTAATTACAAATTACAATTCTTGTATTTACCACACCTGGGGATGAGGGATTTAAATAGATGTACTCATTTTTAAATAGAAATAAGCAGACTGTTATGACCAAGATTTCGGCTTATGTCTCTGAAATACATTAGATCATCACTCATTTACTACAGTCATTTACTATTATACATAGCCTAAATCCTTCCAGTTTGACCATGCCGTGAATGATATGGCAATGTTTTTTTCAGAATTATCATAGAAAGCCATAGCTGCAGCAAAGATGCTTTTGCTTTGTATGAAGGTTTTTTTAATGCTGAAGCACTATTTTTGCTCAATATGCAATATGCAAATGCAGCCCACTTGGATCATTAAGATAATGCTGTTATTAATTAACATCAAACATATTGAATTTAAGCCAAAATCTACCGCACCTTTTAGCTAGACAAATAAAGTTAGGCAGTAGCTGGCTAAAATGTTAGCTAATCTACACAACAACAAGGCTGATCTAAACAACAACAACAACAACTAACCCTAACCCTAGTCTATATAAAAGAGAGCTACATAAATATTTATTAATTCTTTAGGAAAAATACTGGGAATGTAAAAACAGTACAAATAGTGTCTGCCAACTCGTCTTAACTTCCTCTTTTATAGAAGTGATCATAGGTCATTGATCACGTGATCATATCTAAGAGCAAGTGGTCTTGCTCTTACCTCCTCCATACCTCCTTATGACACAGTGAGATGAATGTGGAGACTGAGCTGATTCCCTTGAGCATGAAGGCATCTTTGTTGGGCCATTCTGGAGATCCAGAACCGCTACTTGATCCCCAAACATGGAGACTATTTAAAAGAACATGGACACTGACTCCCAATTTGTATCTTTAATACGCTCTTAGTTTTGTCTCTAAAACCAAGAACGCTATCAGTGAATGCTAGTGATCAAGATTCTTTTGGAATGAGCTGCTTGGTGTCTGGTGCTTTGTGGAATGTGCTGTGCGGTGTTTACGGTTGTTCATGGGAGCTTTACTTTACGATATGCCAACCCTGGCATTCCCTGTTTCCCCGGCCAACCATACAGCAGGTCTTTAAAAGTTTACCGCCGCCACCTCCATGCTTCTTCCTAGTTTTGGCTCTCTTTTTCCTGATGGGAAATCAAAGTTATTAACGTGTGTGTGTGTGTGTGTGCCCTTTGTGCTGCAGTGGTCTGTAGTTTATGTTGGTGTGTGTTTTCCTGTTTTGCTCTTACTTTCTATGCCATGTTCTATAAAGCAGGTTGATGCGGAGCTATAGAACAGCGATTTTCTGTAAACAGGGAGCATGTATTGTGCATTATTGCTTTGAGACTGTTTTAGTCTGCCTGTAACCATTATGTTGATGCCTCGGAGATCTTTCAGCACTAAACACACAGAAAAGGTGTGTGGGATGGTTTTGTGTGCACACAAGCTGGCTCTGTATGCATGTGAGAGCTTATGGACTGTTAGTAGGACGATACAGTGGATCTTAAAAATCTGCACACCGATAATATAACGGTTCAGATTGAATCAATCGGATTCCAATTCATTTCAAAAATAATTTTGATTCAAACAAGGAAGAGAGCCTCCTTTCTGGACTGAGATCCTAGAAATCATATCCTGCCCGGTGTGCCAAACTAATACAAATAAATAAATGAATGAGTTAAATATTAAAGTGCTTTTAAAACATTTAACATTTTCTTGCGATTTCAAGGTGCATCCTCATCTAAAACATGGTAATAATATCCACTTGATCAATGGTGTTTGCTACCAGTGTGCATTTTCGAGTAGTCATGCAAACTCCTTAGCCTTTGAGCTATGTTCTGTCCCTTGAAGCTGATACTCTTCATCACCGAGACAATACCTCAGTGCTACCTGCTAACTCAAACAAACATTAAAAGTACCATTGAGGTTTTCAACAAAACAGCGTATATTGCAAGAAACGTTTAGTTTAATTCTCACTTAAAAATTGTCTCTTGCATGGCTTTTAAAAAGTAATCCCAAATTGTTTTACATTCCAGAGGGCCATTATTTAGCAGTCTGTGGTGGCTGGTTCTGCTTAGATATGCATCCAGCTAACGGGTTAGTCCAGCTATTGAATATAGGCATTGAACACACTGACTAGATGGAGTAACTTCTTGATCTTATTTGAAGATCTTATTCACCATAAAGAAATGTCCGTCAGAAACAGGGCACCTGCATGTTATAACTATTGAGTATGTCCTCCCCAAGTCTGGGGTACGGTAGGGTAGCAAGGTGCCACTTACAAAAATAACACATCCAAGCCTATATGTTGAATGACTACACATTCAACCTGTGGGTGTGGCTAGTGGGTGTGGCTAGCTGTTCTATCTGTGTTAACATGCTCGAAGATAAAGAACCCTTACCTTTGATGTTTTCTCTAAACATCCATGTTTTCATTTATATTGAATTCAAGATGTATTTGATTTATGTTCCTGTTTGGAGTCTGACATGGTATGATGGATGTTTGTAAACAACGCACAGTGGTAGCAGAATTTCCGTTTCTGTTATTATTTGTGCTCCAATTTTACTGTGTTGATTTAAAAAATTGCTATGAATATTAGCCTAGCATTGCCAATTGGTCTGCAATCTTGTTATTATTTATTTAGGAATTTTTGATTAACAGGAGCTTTGATCAGTGAATAAATGGTTTGCTTCT
>JACXGK010005733.1:0-11315 GCA_016801125.1 Novumbra hubbsi
GGGCTACTGGGACAGTAGGAGAGCTTTAAGCCGGTTCACCCCGGGGCTACTGGGACAGTAGGAGAGCTTTAAGCCGGTTCACCCCGGGGCTACTGGGACAGTAGGAGAGCTTTAAGCCGGTTCACCCCGGGGCTACTGGGACAGTAGGAGAGCTTTAAGCCGGTTCACCCCGGGGCTACTGGGACAGTAGGAGAGCTTTGACAGGGCTTCAAAGATCAGTTCTGATTGGTGGAGGTGAGACCACCAAGACACCAGAGCTGGTGAGGGTAAAGAGCTTGGGTCGGGACGAAGGGCTGCACATTTTACAGAAAATGTCCTGTCTCCCAAATAAGATGTTAACATATTTATGGCAGTTCCCTGAATGCCAACTTCTAGCTTAAGACGATCTAAAATGACGGAATGAACAAACGTGTCAAAGGCCGCAATATGACGTAGCGGGATTAATAGAGCACAATTTCCATTATCTCTAAACAACATGAATCCCTACATTTTCAACTGGATTTGAATCTGAAATTGTAAATGTTAACTTGCAACCCGGCCCCAGGATTGCTGTCCTCGGTATTCCGGAGGTCCTCATTAGGCCCCAGGATTGCTGTCCTCGGTATTCCGGAGGTCCTCATTAGGCCCCAGGATTGCTGTCCTCGGTATTCCGGAGGTCCTCATTAGGCCCCAGGATTGCTGTCCTCGGTATTCCGGAGGTCCTCATTAGGCCCCAGGATTGCTGTCCTCGGTATTCCGGAGGTCCTCATTAGGCCCCAGGAATGCTGTCCTCGGTATTCCGGAGGTCCTCATCAGGCCCCAGCCCAGCTGACATGGTGGATGTCCTTCCCTACTGACTCCAGGCGGGACACTCCTGAGCTGGAACTCTGTTCACCCTCCTACTGTTTCTCACCGGCATGTGATGTTAAGATTCTTTTAGGTCTTGAGTAAATGAAACATTTCCTCAGGGGCTCCAGTGCTGTTTTTCTATGCAAATGGCCGTCTTTTATTGAATATTCTCATACGTTACAGAAGCTCCCTCCTAATGCTGTGCCTTAATTTAGTTATTATTATCATTAATATTTTTTTATCTAGGTATATTAGTGTCTTGGTTTTATGTTTTGGATCTTACAAAAATAAATAACATCCCTGACTGGCAACTCCTGACACTGCCAAGGACCCTCTTTAACACGATCAAATTGCAGATACAGAAACTCCAACTAATTTCATAAGTACACATTACCACAGACAGACTCGGCTCTTTCCATGGAATTACCAATTAACCTCAAAGGTCTCGCTCTCTGTCTCTGTCTCTCTCACTCGGTCAAGGGGTTAAAGTAACCAAATCACAAAGCAGTGATGAACTTAATGAGAGCTCCACCCGCTAGTTAGGCAGACGACGCTGATGGTCACTGTGTGTGTTTGTGTGAATGTGTCTGTGAACGTGTGTGTTTGTGCCTAGAACCATCAGCCAAGGCCTGCTGTGAAAGTGCAGACATATCATATGAGTCGAGACAAATCATATCAGTCAAGGCCTGCTACCCACATCAGAGATAGCTGGAAGAGTAGAGGGCTCAGTTTGTGTGTGTGTGTGTGTGTGTGTGGCGGGGGGGGTACACACTAATGGCGTGCAAGCACATCAAAGCACCGACACACAACAGACACACATTAATGTCTGTATAGGGCACACAGCCTAGCACCTGCTACTGGGATCAGTGAGCCACACTTTCATTGTGGCAATTTAAGACAGTACTTGTGTTGGACAGGACGGTATTCATGCTTCAGTCTCAAACAGCTTCTCTGTACCACCACCTACTTCTGCAATATGCACCACCTACTAGGAGCAGTACTACAGCTGACTTGTGTTTGGTTGTTTGTGATAGGTCTAATAAGATGAAGTGGCCGGGCCAGTGCAGTTGGTCCACTGACCCTACTGATCTGGGACACTGACCTACTGATCTGGGACAGTAACCCTACTGATCAACGACACTGACCCTACTGATTTGGGACACTGACCCTACTGATCTGGGACACTGACCCTACGGATCATGGACACTGACCCTACTGATCTGGGACACTGACCCTACTGATTTGGGACAATGACCCTACTGATATGGGACACTGACCCTACTGATCTGTGACACTGAATGAGAGAGAAAGAGCATTACCTAATCCCCTGTTGATGTGGCTGTAGATGACTCCTGTGGGTTTGTGCTCTGGGCCAATTAAGGAAAGTCAACCAGACCATACTCCCACCGCAGGTAGCGCCGAACATCGTTTAAGTAATTATAGTTCAATGGACAGAGGTAGGGAACACAGATGTCTCTAAATGTAACTGTCCCTGCAGAGGGCGAACATAAGCGCAGGGCAAGTACCCTTGCGGTTAACAGGGTCACTAAATCCTCTCTTCAGGAGTTCAGAATAATTTACCTGAAACCAAGATGGTTCCAATGTGTTGTTGGCAAGCTGTCACATCAAATTTCTATCTGTACATTAGAGTTGTTCGTCTATCTGCCTGACCACTCTGTCAATTGAAACATAACAATGTTCGGAAATAAGGCTGATCTAGCTGGAACTGTCCAGTCCAATGCATTGCGCAATTGTATATAGACCTCGTAAATACAATAAGAATTTTATCACACATTTCTCAGACATCCCATCTTTTGTTGTACCTAGTTATAATCTTCTGATTACTGGCAACTTTAACATTCATGTTTCCTGTCCACTCGCAGCCTATGGTTAGAGTTTTTACTACTTTTAGGGAATGCCATTTCACGGAGTTAGCCCTTAAGGTGTAAATGATATATTGTTGTTTAGAGATAAAGGAAATTGGTCTATTTTAATCCTGCTTAATCATATTGCTGCCTTCGACACGTTTGTTCATACCATCATTTTAGATTGTCTTAGGCTAGAGTTGGCATCCAGGGAACTGCTCTAAAGATGTTAACTTCATATTTGGGAGACAGGACATTTTCTGTAAAGATCGGGAATTTCTCCTTCTCTGCATCAATTACCTGTGAGGTGCCTCAAGGCTCTGTCCTAGGCCCTATCTTATTCTTGTTGTATATTCTTCCCTTGGGCTAAATCTTTCAGAAATGTAAAGCTATATCCTAGGCCCTATCTCATTCTTGTAATATATTCTTCCCTTGGGCTCAATCTTTCAGAAATAAAAAGCTATATCCTAGGCCCTATCTTATCAATTACCAGTGAGGTGCCTCAAGGCTCTGTCCTAGGCCCTATCTTATTCTCGTTGTACTGTATATGCATCCCTTGGGGTCCATATTTCAGAAATGTATTATCTCTTACCATTGCTGTGGCGATGACACACAGTTCTACCTTCCCCTGAAACTTGGTGACAAGAAATTCCTGAAAACACTCTTGGATTGTCTTCGAGACGTAAAATACTAAAGACTTTCTTTTATTAAACAACACGAAAACAGTGGTTTGAGCCCCACAGACTCCGTCGGGTCTCTACCCATTAATGTTCATAGCACTGCAGAAAATTTCAGGGCCATTTTTTATACTGATCTTGAATTTGATTAACGCGTAAACGCTGTTGTCAGAGGTAGCTTTTTCCAGCTCCGTGCCATTGCCAAATTTAAACCCATTCTCACTTTCCAGATGTTGGAGACAGTTATTCATGCTTACATTTCCTCCCAGCTTGATTAGTGCAACTTTTTGTATAGGAGTCCGTCAGTCTTCCATGTCTCTCCTTCTTCTTGTCCAGAATGAAGCTGCTAGGCTTTCAACCATTACAAAGAAGAAAGAGCGCAGAGGTCCATGGACTCGCCTCCCAACCCCAGATGGGCCGAGGCCTGGGCACCCGATATGAGAGCCGGGTAATAGGGGCTGTTCTTACCACAATCTCTCTGGCGGCTCCCTCAGTTCGCATCGCCTTGACAACGTCACTCTGTGACTTATCACCCCAATAAAGACAGTAGGAGTGGGAGGAAAACAGCCTCTTGAGGTTACTTGGGAAACAGGACATCAGAATGGCACCCAAAAGGTCAATTCAACTTGACAACCGTTTCAGCCAGCAGGCCGAAGGCCACGTACAGTGGGGAGAACAAGTATTTGATACACTGCCGATTTTGCAGGTTTTCCTACTTACAAAGCACGTAGAGGTCTGTAATTTTTATCATAGGTACACTTCAACTGTGAGAGACGGAATCTAAAACAAAAATCCAGAAAATAACATTGTATGATTTTTAAGTAATTAATTTGCATTTTATTGCATGAAATAAGTATTTGATACATCAGAAAAGCAGAACTTAATATTTGGTACAGAAACCTTTGTTTGCAATTACAGAGATCATTCGTTTCATGTAGTTCTTGACCAGGTTTGGGGTTGTCGCTGGGCAATACGGACTTTCAGCTCCTTCCAAAGATTTTCTATTGGGTTCAGGTCTGGGTCTGGCTAGACTATAGCTATATTAACACTGCAAGTGTTGGGATACATTCACAATGCAGGTGTTTGGCTATATTACTACTGCATGTGTTTGGCTACATTAACACGGTATATGTTGGTATGCATTAACACTGCAGGTGTTTGGCTATATTAACACGGAATGTGTTTGGCTACATTAACACGGTATATGTTGGTATGCATTAACACTGCAGGTGTTTGGCTATATTAACACGGAATGTGTTTGGCTACATTAACACGGTATATGTTGGTATGCATTAACACTGCAGGTGTTTGGCTATATTAACACGGAATGTGTTGGTATACATTAACACTGCAGGTGTTTGGCTACATTAACACTGCAGGTGTTGGGATACTTTACCACTGCAGGTGTTGGGATACTTTACCACTGCATGTGTTGGATTAGTCTACTGTTAGTCTGTGGGTGGACAGGTTCTCATTCCACTTAAATCCCTCCTCTGTTATTACATAACGCATATTGGCTCCCTACTTAGTGCCCTACTTTTGACATTAGTCCAGTGAGAGCAGGTCAGAAGTGTTGTACTATGGAGGCACTAGGGTCCCATTTGTATGAATTACACGTTGTAGTTCAGGAGAGCACCTCACGTTTACCTCACAGGTGTTTAGCTAACATCATGTAATCCTGAGAGATCGTCTCATCACTACCCATCCAGTCTTTCTCTGCAAACGAGCAGAAGGCATATCTCCATGTCCAATACCCACACCGCATTCTAATGCCAGCGTCTGGCTGGCACAAAGGACTGCAGCAAACGGGGTACATTTGCCTGAAGAAAATATATGCTTCTTCAAGCTATTGTATGAACAGTGAGTGGGCCGGTGAGACACACACACGCGCAGACTGGGTACATTCACCCACTCAAAGCACACACACACACACACACACAGACTGGGTACATTCACCCACTCAAAGCACACACACACACGCAGACTGGGTACATTCACCCACTCAAAGAACACACACACACGCAGACTGGGTACATTCACCCACTCAAAGCACACACACACACACACAGACTGGGTACATTCACCCACTCAAAGCACACACACACACACACACACACACGCGTTCACAGGGCTTTGCACAGCCTCAAAATAGACTGCAACCCTAGTGGAATTAAATAAAGAAGTAAAAACTTGAAGCAAGCCGTTAGTCATGCAATCACTCAGAGAAAAAGAGAGCGAGAGACAGGAATAAATGGAAGAAAGAAAGAAAAAGAAAGAGAGCTCAAGGAATAAATGGAAGAGAGCAAAGGAGAGACTGAGAAATAAATGGATGAGAGAAAAGAGACTGAGAAATAAATGGAAGAGAGAAAAATAAATAGAGTGAGAAAAAGATACGGAAGAAAATGTAGACGCAGACTAAATTGTCAGACTGGAAGACATAGTGAAAGTGACAGAGAGAGAGAAAAGAGAAAGATATAAAGGGGAAGAAATAGAGAAACAAAGAGTGTTACACGGAGAGTTGAAAGACAGAAGAGTATCTCCAGTCTCACTGCTTCACCATCATTGGATGTCCAGTCAGCCAGCTAAGCACAGACTGAGAGCATACAGAGAAAAAGAACTGGACATCCAGATAACAGACGAGACAAACGGACACACAGACGAACGGAAGTCTTTGATGCCAACATTCCAATACTTATTTAAGCACAGGCTTTAAGAACGTATAAAGGAGGCAACTTGTCAACTTCATTTCTAACTCTCTCTGTCTGTCTTTCTGCCTGGGTATGTGTGTGTGTGTGTGTGTGTGTTGGTGCCAGAAGTATAACATGTAACACTACTATCACCCCCCCTTCAAAACCCCTGAAGTCACAACATTTTACTACAAACATCCCCTATTACAATTGGCTGACTGTGTTTGACTCACTAATAAAGTCTGATTTGATTTGCTGCGGTCACTGGGTCAGCGTATGGTGGCTGGGTAGTAGACTCAGTACTTTGTAATCTCTCACTATGTCTTAGCCAGCGAGGCCACAGAGAGTCCAGTAGTGAGTCACAACCAACATGCTTCTGGACCTCGTGAGAGTGTGTGTGTGTGTGTGTGTGTGTGTGGATGAGTGAGAGTGTATGAAAGTGTTTGCTATCAAAGTGTGGATTGTTTGAGTTTTACAATATGTAAGGAACATTTTTTGTTTTGTTTTAGAGTTTAACTTTTGAGGTTAGTGGCTAGAACTTAGAGACAATAGTTGCATTTCAGGACACATTCCCAGAGCACCACACTTTCCATAGTATTCTGTTTGTGTGTATGAGTGTCCAACTTGCCATGACTCAAGCGCCATAGGGCCTCTAGCAGGTGAGTTCAGGGATCAAGGAAGGAAGAAGAGTTGAACAGAAGGACACTGAATGAGTTCCTCGAGAGGGCTAGCTACAGCTGGGGCTATAACGGCGTTGTCAGCAACAAGCGCGGCTCAGGAATCTTAATAATAGCTTTCCCGACTCACTTAATTGCTGGACATATTGATCCAGTCTACATTAGTAGCACTAGTAGTATTTAATGAGGTCACACTAGTAGTTACGTACTCTAGTATTTCTGTTAAGTTACCCATATTAGCGAACCTTATATGGAAATATACATTATTGGTCAATATGTCTTCTAGAAATTAAATCCCCATGACAACACTACACATGCGTAATAAGTGCGTAATAGTTCTATTTATAGGTCTAGACTAGATTACTTACATAGGCTGATACTGCGGATATCGCAAATAAAATGTCTGGTTAGCCTGCCTCATAAATTGGTAATATCCGTGTACAGAAATGAGTAGTGTTTTGCTGTAGCCTACTAAAGAACGATTCAGTTTCCACTTACGGATTTTAGCGACACTAGCCACCAGGATCCATATGGCGATAATGTAAGGAGTCTGTACATAGCTCCATTCCCACTGCACCATCTGAAATCCTCCTCCGTGGTGGTGGGATTCGCTGCCGTCCTCCGTGGTCGCGGAGGGTTCCTCGGCAGACCGGGCCAAGACGATGCCCGGGGAGGCATACTCGTTCTGCGGCTGGATTTGTAACCGGGAGGCGGTGGGAGAAGCAGTTAGCGACGGACCGGGTCCTCCAACATCACGGAGCCCCAACTTTGGATGAAGCGACGCCTCAGGCACGGAAAGGTCAGCCGCAGCTTCACCAGCAACCGATAGCAGAAGGAGAACGGGTACACTGAAGAGGAGCATCATCCCGGCACACTCACTCCGCCGTGTGTGTCATCTTCGATTTGATTTTATATACACGCCATTAAGGGGAGTACCGGAGGTAGCATACGACATACAGGACAATACCTGTCATCGGTTTGCGGTTTACAATATCAACACACCTCTAACTCATTCGCGGGCAGGCTACGCCACCGTAGACCAGTTCAGATAGGCTTCTGTGCAGCGCCGGCTCCACCGGCTGGCGTATCACGGCACGTGACCGAGCTCTCCCAACGGCCGCTTGGATTCATTTTTCCCCGTTAAAGAGCCAACAGATTATGCGCACGAGCCACGGCGGCGTGCAGACCTGTTAAGACATCGGCGACTATGGTCTGCCCTTTTCCCTGGGAATGGATACAATTCGATTGAGCCAATGCGATTGAGACACTCTAGACATTTCTTTTAAGTGTATACTTTTTTGTATTGGTCCTAAGCTTTATTGAACAGGATGCGAGGATTCAGGCCATATCCGAGCCCATATGCAGCAGCACACGTGCCCCAGAAGCATCTGGTTCTGCCTGGACCAGTCTACGTCGATTCTACGTTCGTTCCGAGTAAGGAACATAGGCTAGATTCAAGTATTTATTTCTTAAAATTGCTGAATAGATGAGGTATGATTACAGACAGTGACGGTAACAATGCAAAGACCCATTTATTGTAATTGTAGTACATTTCCTAACTTCCTGATGGGCACCAATGAACACTACTCTAAAACCTAATCAATCGCTTACTCGTCACTAGTAGCAACCGCATTCCGATAGATCACCAAAAATGCAAAGCCAACTTTTCTTCCTCTTTTAAAATCCGTTTTATTTACAGTATGGAAAATACATTGAACCACTGTCAGTCAGTAACATGTCTTTTCCTCCAATAAGTTTAAAATAATCATCAAACAGTGCAAGGAAACACAAAACATCAATTCACCCAAGGAAGGCGGGAGTGGGTTTGTAACATATATACAGTACCTCAGAATAGTGAGAGTAATGGGGTGAATACTAAACCGCCCCCACTTTTGACCAGGGAATTTGAAAAATGAATGGAGATGTCATATGGGATGCAGATCTTGAATAGCAGAGCGCAAAGTGTTTGTATAAAATAACATGCATTAAACCATAACTTCTCACACATACTTAGTTTACCCAACTTAAGACATATACAACTCATCACGGCCAACAGCGATACAATCACATTTTAACTTGAGTCCATAACTCATCCAGAGTGACTTGCAGAAACAGTATGAGTAAAGTTTCCTCAAGGACACGGCAAACGTTTTTTCCAACCTGTCGACCTGTGGATTTGAACCGGCAACCTCTGTAACGGATCCTCCCATCTCCTTTTGCTTAAGGTGCAACATTTCTATACATCCTAATCAAATTTATATGAACTTCCTTAAAACGCGGTGCACAAATTAGCTTCCACAGTGAAAAGACATCAGACGTTTTAAACCTGGACGATAGCGCATTCCCTTTTAGATATACATTAGGTGTGCCATAAGCCAGTGGTGCTCAACCCTGGTCCTTAGGCCCCCTGCCCGGCATGTTTTAGATGTTACCCTCTTCCAACACACCAGATTCAAACAACCGGGTCGGTATCAAGCTCAGCAGAAGGCTGCTAACGACCCATTCATGTGAATCAGGTGTGCTGTAAGGGTAACATATAAACCATGTAGGGCTGGGGGGCCAGAGGACCAGGGTTGTGAATCACTGACACAGGCTATTAAGCAAGTTTAACTGAAACGTGGTGCGCAGCGTGAAAGACAACTCTACCATATCTAGTGTACTTAAATTGTCAAACAGACACACACAACTTCCTTTAAACGTGGTGTGCAGATGGTAACCATGAAAAAAGTGTTGTGATAAACTAAAAGCAGGTGAAGCGGTGTGTGTATATCAGATCATCCTGACTGTCTGGAAGGATGAGTGTGACCTCTGAGAACATTGCACTATCATGACAATACTGTGTTCATATCAAACCCTTTTGTTAACAGAAGCTATGTCCCCTGTGGTCAAACATCATGTCAGTGTTCCAAATTTACAAATTCCTGACAGAAGATTCCTAAAATACCAAGAAATCTGTACAAAACATACAGTACGCTCGCTAAAAATTTACATCAAATTATTTAAAGTATGCTACATCAGCAAGAGGCAACACCAGAGGTACACCTGTATTCTGGTGAATATTATTACAATTAATATTCTAAACACTTCTGGCACCAATGTTCCATCCGTTTCAGGAAAACACATTTAGATTAGATGTTTTTGTCTTAAGGCACAACATAAATCCTAGTGGCATTTCGAATTAGGACAAGAAAACCCCCTCAGAAAGTCTGTCGGGAAGATCCAGGCTTTCCCTGCTTATGCCTCAACTGAGTTTGCTAGAACACAGGATGTGATGTCAGCAGGCTCGCACATAAAGCCCAAGGGATACAGGATGTGATGTCTGCAGGCTCGCCCATGAAGCGCAGTCTCTCAGTATATCCTGAGGTACAGGCCCTATGACCTAAACAGTCCTTCCTGAGGTACAGGTCCTATGACGTTATCAACAGTCCTTCCTGAGGTACAGGCCATATGATGTCATCAACAGTCCTTCCTGAGGTACAGGCCATATGATGTCATCAACCGTTCTTCCTGAGGTACAGGCCCCATGTCATCATCAACAGTCTTTGTCCATTCTTCTTTGATTGCTGTGTTGCACGCATGTCTTCAATGACACCCTAATCCCCACATAGAGCACTACTTTTGACCAGTGCCTTATGTAGGGAATAGGGTGCCAACTGATACTCTGATGAGATCAGCCTGTCTTTCTCCTGCTGGTGTATCTTGTCTTACTTATTGTGTGTGTGTCAGTTTATAAACCGTCGACATGTTTCATTAAGTCTTGTGCGTCTTCAGAACTTGTAACAATCTGTGCAGGTCCTGTCTGCGGCTGTGTGCTGTGATCTCGTCCCCAGCGTGGCTCTTCAGAGTTTGTCTCCGGCATTGTGGTTAAGTCCAAGTGCCTTGACCACGTCAACACTGAGTCCGCTCTTCAGTGTCCTACGCACTGCAACACAAAATAACACAACACTCAATGAGGCCGAGGCAGAGTTATAAGGCCTGCATGTGCGCACACAGACACACACAACCGTAAAAACACAAAAATCTGACGCCCACACATTCTTTTTATTAGGTTTATTAAGGGCGTTCCAAGGATTTAAAATCAATCAGTGATCAGCGTTGTCATCATTCATCACACAAAACAACAGACAGACCAAAAGAGACAGACAGACATAGCAAAAATCGATAGATCAATACTAGGTTTGATGTTTCTTTTATTACATCAACAAGCCAATGAAGAAAAAGGCGATGAAACAGCTTCTCTAACATTCTTTTCAGCAGGTGGGGGAGAGGAGGGGAGGTATTTCTTTTTGTTGTGTGGCTGGCCTCTGATTTGTTTTATCTTCTATTGTCTGTTTACTTCCTGCCTTCTCATGACCCCTGCCCCCAACCTCCTTATTTCATGACGACCAGGTTTGGTCAAGTGTTTCTGCTTCTCATCACCCCAGACCCCAACATGAGGTTTCCAGCCTGGTCAGACCCCCCACCAACCTGAGAGCACCATGGTTGTTTGAGACTGCTGTCCTACTGCTTACGACGATGGATCAAATATGAGTGCGAGCTGGGTATTTCAACACCACGTCTGGTTCTTATGTGGCCAGCTGT
>JACXGK010005733.1:11415-21995 GCA_016801125.1 Novumbra hubbsi
CAGTGGACCCCGTAACCACAGTGGACCCCGTAACCACAGTGGACCCCGTAACCACAGTGGACCCCGTAACCACAGTGGACCCCGTAACCACAGTGGACCCCGTAACCACAGTGGACCCCGTAACCACAGTGGACCCCGTAACCACAGTGGACCCCGTAACCACAGTGGACCCCGTAACCACAGTGGACCTCGTAACCACAGTGGACCCCGTAACCACAGTGGACCCTGTAACTTTGAGTGATGACGTGAGTCTTGTGTAGTCTGTACGACACTGAGCCAGGGCCACTGGGTTTTATTTAGAGTGTCCTGCTCGATTTAGCAACATTGTTGACAGAACCATTGTTCCTGATAGTCGTTCTAAGAGTCTCTAGGAAGGCCAGCCAGTCCTTTTCCTCGCTCATGCCAGACGCAAACCGAATTAAACTAGATACAGTTTGGATTGTTAATTTGGTCAACGCTCATCGTCATTTCTCCTGTCAGATTCACTTGTACGCCAGTACATTTAAAAATTCACCCCCTGTCATGGTTACACAGAACTAAATGACAGACAGATGTTTTGGTACAGAGAAGTTTTGTATAGCCTAGTCTTTAAAGCGCAGGGTGAATCTGCCCTTGAGCAATGCACATGACTTATACCACAGTTCCTGTAGGTCACTCCGGCTGACAGGTGACTAAAGCGTGTAGAAGAAATGTCAGGACATGAGTGCAGATAGCAGCTCTTACTTTCTAGGCTTTAGAGAGGAATTCACAACAAAATTGAGATAAACCCAGAGGAAGATAAGGCACTGTTTCTCTGATAAAGGGATGTTATGGACACAGATCAAACTGTAGATGGAGACAGAGCCAGAGAGACTCATCACGATGACACATGCCTAACCTTGACCTTTCCCAGACTCTGAGGGAATTGATGGTGTGGTTTTCCTGCCCAGTTGGCTTTACATTTGACTCATTTAACCGGCGCACTCAAGCACAGTCAGAAGAATTCATAGATGTGAGGGTGTCTCAGAGAGAGAGGATATACAAAAAAAACTTCCAATTACACTCTTATAAAATACACGTCATGCATGTGTGAAATAGGACGAATACAAGAACTGACCAAATTCATATTAGTAATAATTACAATTCAAGTCAATGAAAACCGTAACCAACTCTAATGACTACTTCTACCGTCTCAGGTGTACTCACGTGACTTTCGGTTGAGGCGAGAGCGCTTGCGCGTCTTCGGGCTGGATGAGCGCTCCGTGGGGTTCTTCGTGACGGACTTCACAAGCCGGTCCATGATCTCATCCGTTGCGTCATCCTGGGAGTTTGCGCTGTCTTCCTTGGCCACGGACATCTGTGGTGGACAAACCGACCCCATACCTGGGAAACAGATGGAGAGTAGTATTGGAATACAGGGCATAATGTCCCCTGCTACTAGTTTTATGAAGGATTTACGAGTGCAACTACCTGTCTGAACAGGGGGGGGCAGTGGGATTAACAGATTCTAGGAAACACCAAAACCGTTGCCTTTTTTAATTCTTCCATCTCTGTCTTCGCTGGCAGTTCCTTTAGTGAGTAAAATGTAATCGCTTTAGAGGGCTTGGGTAATGTCCCGTCAGGCTATCTTTGGAAAGTCAGACGAAGTGGGTGTTTGTTTAATCCACTTGGTAACTAGTGGGAGAAGGTGTGTGTCTGTTTACAGTCAGGTATCATCAGTAGATAATAAACTGACTCATTAATCAGGAGAGGCAGGTCAACATTATCAACAACCCAACCTGGTCCCAAATACAACCCTATACCCCTGTCTAGGCTTCAAGGAAAAGGGTGGCATTGGGGAAAGAGTCGATCTTGAGCCAAGTGAAGAACACGGACCCTACAGCAGGTATTTTGCACTGCTTATGCAAAAAACGTGAAATAACTTGTTTTTACAAAAGGTTTACTACAGTAACAAAACCACAGCAGCAGGCAGTGTCAGTCTAGTCTGGCAGGACTCCTACTATAGTCACCTGACACATTCGCTAGCCGCAGTTACCTGACATATTCGCTAGCCGCAGTTACCTGACATATTCGCTAGCCGTAGTTACCTGACACAGTCGCTAGCCGTTGTTACCTGACACAGTTGCTAGCCGTTGTTACCTGACATAGTCGAAGGCCGTTGTTACCTGACATATTCGCTAGCCGCAGTTACCTGACATATTCGCTAGCCGCAGTTACCTGACATATTCGCTAGCCGTTGCAGTCCAACTCAAAACAAAGAAGTGTTGGGGATTCAGGCTGGGTCTTTCATGAAAGCACTTTGTCACAAATGCTAAAGCAAAAAGGGCTTAATAATACATTTGATTGATTGATGTGAACAAAACAAATGTAAATTTACAAGAAACACTGCACAAGGTTGTTTATGGTGAACATCTCTCCAGGATCTGCAGCGGTGGACATCAGCACGCAGACTCTCCAGCCTTTACATTAAATAGTTTCATGCCCCCTGAAGGTCTGGATTTATTATTGTTCATTATGGTTCAAATGCCAACACATTCCATACTAGCACCATGTTAGCACACCGTGTGTGTCTCTGTGTGTGTGTGTGTGTCTCTGTGTGTGTGTGTGTGTCTCTGTGTGTGTGTGTGTGTCTCTGTGTGTGTGTGTGTCTGTGTGTGTGTCTTACTACGGAAGCCCCGGGTGCGCCGCAGGGGTCCGTGTGGGTCGGGACCAGCGGTGGGCATCAGCAGGTTCTTCATGTTCTTGTGTTCCTCCTGGTCCGGCTCCAGTTCTGAAGACGGGGAGGCAGGGGGGGGGTCCTCCTCTGACCGGGTTGAGACCGCCCCCGAGAACTTCTCTGTCTGAGAGACAGGAAGTGCACTCAGATCTCACGCCAAGGCACGGAGTGACCTCACAGTCATGCGACGAGACAGCATCTACCAAACGGACCCGCCGTCCCCAGGTCCCGCCTCACCTCGGTGATCAGCTTCCCCCGGGTCTTGGTGCGTTCCCGGTAGGCTTCCCGCTTGCTTTTCTGGGTCAGGACTCTCTCCCTGGTGGTCCGGTACTCCAGGGAGAACTCACTTATGATCCTACAGAAGTGGGTCACCTTGGTGTCCCTGACGGAGTAGGACGGCTGGCCCAGGTACAGCAGGAAGGAGTGGAACCTGACGGAGGAGGGGGGGGGGGGTTAGAGGGGACGTCATGAACCTGATGAGCTGTGGAAAGACTCTCCATGATGAAAGCCGGTGACCTAGATTATCACTGTGGCCAGGGGGCTCCTGGGTAGAGGCTCCTGGGGTCAGAAGAGTCAGAACCGTGTTGTGACTAGGGGGCTCCTGCGGTCAGAAGCGTCAGAACCGTGGCGTGACTAGGGGGCTCCTGGGGTCAGAAGCGTCAGAACCGTGGCGTGACTAGGGGGCTCCTGGGGTCCGAAGCGTCAGACCGGTCAGTACCTGTTGATGATGCGTCGGTGCACCACCTTCAGGATGATGATCCTGTCGGTGCAGTCTTTCAGGAACTCCGTCATCTTGTTCTTCAGGGCGGGCTTGGTCTCGTGTTTCGCCATGACCTTCAGGTTGTCCCACGACGTCTTGCACTTCCTCTCCAACTGCACCAGGTTGTCCGAAAGCTGCTCAAACTCCACCTGCGGAGACGAGTGGGGGAATGAAAAAGAGGGAGGAGTGTGAAGGGGTGTAGAGGATGGGGGTGGAGGGAGTGAAGGGGAGACCGGTTTGACCACAGCCCAGTTCACCTGCAACGGTTGTGGTCGTATGCGTGGTCAACCCTGAGACAGAAACTACAAATCAAATCTCATTAGAGAACCTGACACCGAAAAAAGGAATGGAACTAATTAAACCACATCAGTTATTTAAGACCTGGCTATTTATATCCCCCTTCAGACGTTGCGTTCTGAACCACACCCTGTTCCCTCCAGGGTGCGTACTAGACAGGAGACAGGGCGGTGCTGGGGACGCAAGGGCTTACTTTAGCGGAGCGCGTGATGGCGGGGATCTCGGAGTAGACGTCGGAGGTGTCCGGGTTATTCTCCACCACCAGGTTACAGGTGTGGTGAAGCAGCGTCTGCCTGTGAATGGTGTCCTTCACCTCCGTCACCTTCACCAGGTAGCTCAGCTCAAAACCCTTCGCCTGTAGAGACGGACACGCAACATACAGACAGAACAGACAAGACACAGACAGACCAGGGAGACAGACCAGGGAGACAGACCAGGGAGACAGACCAGGGAGACAGACCAGGGAGACAGAGCAGTTGGAGGTAAACCGCATTAGACCCAAAACCACGGCAAACCACAGATCAGTCAATCTCGGTCTCCATCACAACAACAGACTGTCAACATGCCGTTTTGAACAGTCCCTCGCTGGCCACTGTGGGAAAACACGCCACTGTAATCGGCTTAACTCCTGTGTGTCACCGTAAAGCCATAAGGCAAGTCGCTGTACAAGGCATGCATTTAAGCCTTCTGCAGGAGAAAGCAGTGTTTGTGTACACGTTTTCCCTCATGGCACAAACACAGCTAATCCGTGATCCCAGTTTGCGCGACACAGTCGGTCGATGTCCCAAAATCTACAGCGTGCTGAATGCAGGCCGGGGCTTTGGTAGAAGTGGCGCATAGGGAATGACCTGCCGATTGGGACACAGGTAGTACTTACACTGGTGCTGTTGAGGAAGTTCCCGATGGCCAAAAGCGTCGCCAGGATGCGCTTGAATGTTTGGTTTTTGGCAAGCTGCTCCATTCCCAGTTTCAGGTCGAAAAGAGGCTCGGCTATCTCCTAACACGGACCAAGGAAGACAGTGAGAGATTAGTCAAGAGGCTCTGCTATCTCCAATCAGGGACCAGGGGAGACGCAGAGATAATTAAAGAGGCTCTGCTATCTCCTATTAGGGACCAGGGAAGACAGTGAGAGATTAAGAAATCTCCTATCAGTGACCGAGAAGAGGTGATGTTTTTACAGTAATTGAAATCATAAAGGATAGAACAGTATTCATAGTCCAGTACACTAACACAGCAAAGTCTGAACACAGTGTGTGTGTGTGTGTGTGTTGCAGACCATGTGAACACAGTGTGTGTGTGTGTTGCAGACCATGTGAACACAGTGTTCCATATTTCTTGGACTGTTCACATTTATAGTGATGTAACTCCCCTCATCCACATCCCTCAGTGGAATATCCTGGGCAGAGATACAGCCTGAGTAACAAGCATTTAATATCTAGAAGCACTCTCATAATCTCTCTTTTTCACACTGACTCCCTTTGAATTGCACACTTATACACACTCCATCACACCCACGTACACACACCTACAAGCCGCGCTGACATAACTTGCACACACACACACACACACACGTGGTGCTGCTGCTCTGTTTACCATCTAACCTGTTGCCATGGTCACCATGCCCCTGAGGGTGTGATTCACTGCACTCATGGTTACATCATTGTAATCTGCGATGTCAACATAGTACGCATTAAACTCATCACTTGTTCCAAGCCTCTCATAAGTAGCATTCGATTTAGGCCCACTTACTATAACAGAGAGTAGTGTGTGTGTGTGTCAGAATACATCTTACACAAACCCCTCCACTTCATCGTATTTCAACGAACTGAAAGACCAACTTATCCTAGACCCGTACTTACGTAAACAGCCTGTCCCAGGGCCTCCATTATAGGGGTGGGGCTCGGGGGGGGGGGGGGGGGGGTTTATTCAACGTTCCCAGAGATCCATTGGGCCCCACATACAATGTCTAAACGTGTGAAAACAGCCCTCTATGTGCTCTATGGGTTCAGATCCACGTCCCTCAGCTCACTAGGGCTCGAAATGACCTTTGAAGATATTTAGCAACGTACAGCAATAACTGCATACAGTTTAATACAACCGTAATTTCGGCATATAAACCGCAGGATAAACACAGATTGAGAAAAATTTCAACCACAGTAGTTGAAACACGGTGTGGCTAATACATACGTTTACAGTTTTAAAACCGTTTTCACTGGTAGCAAATATGATACAATTGCCGTTACAAGGTTTTCAAAAAGAAAAGGCACAGAATTCAAAAAGGCACTTGCACCTCATATAACTTATTGCAGTCAATTGGTCTCTATAGGTCATATAGAACTGAAGAAGCAAGTACAGTGTGCTGGTCTCTACTGAGCTATATAGGTCATATAAAACTAAAGAAGCAAGTACAGTGTGCTATTCTTTACTGAGCTCTATAGGTCATATAAAACTTAAGAAGCAAGTACAGTGTGCTGGTCTCTACTGAGCTATATAGGTCATATAAAACTAAAGAAGCAAGTACAGTGTGCTGGTCTCTACTGAGCTATATAGGTCATATAAAACTAAAGAAGCAAGTACAGTGTGCTATTCTTTACTGAGCTCTATAGGTCATATAAAACTAAAGAAGCAAGTACAGTGTGCTGGTCTCTACTGAGCTATATAGGTCATATAAAACTAAAGAAGCAAGTACAGTGTGCTGGTCTCTACTGAGCTCTATAGGTCATATGGAACTGAAATAAGAAGCACAGTGGGCTGGTCTCTAATCTTCAGCCACTTATCAGACACTGAATATAACCTCTCCAGTTTGACATCTCACGGTTCCAGAAACTGAGAACATAACGTCCTACCTTCTCCAGGGTTTCATAGTTCAGCTTGAAGGCCCAGAGCTGCAGGCGAGCTGTGAGGCCACTGATGGAGGACAGCGTGAGGAGGAACTGCTCCGCAGAGCCCAGGGGGGTGTCAGGATTGGCCAGCTGAGCCTCCTGGATCCTCTGCTTCTCCTCCTCCGTAGGTGTCATGGTGAGGATTTTCTACGGGACAGACGAGGAGGAGAAGACAGAGAAACGCGGCGATTACGATTTGATGAAAGGATCACGAGTAACACTCAAGGTGTTTGTAGGGGGTGGAGACCCTGCTCCCAGATCATATTTGATGTTGCGCTGCTCAAAACATTCAAAACCAAGAGGGAGGACCGTGTTGGGAGGGAGGACCGGGCTGGGAGGGAGGACCGTGCTGGGAGGGAGGACCGTGCTGGGAGGGAGGACCGTGCTGGGAGGGAGGACCGTGCTGGGAGGGAGGACCGGGCTGGAAGGGAGGACCGGGCTGGGAGGGAGGACCGTTCTGGGAGGGAGGACCGTGCTGGGAGGGAGGACCGTGCTGGGAAGGAGGACCGTGCTGGGAGGACCGTGCTGGGAGGGCAGGTGACTGCTGGAGTGGCTTAGTGCAGCCCGGTGGGCACATGACGCTACATTCTGCAGCCGATTGACCAGGCGTGACGCAACAGCGCCCTCCGGTGGGGGAAGGCCAAGTCCTACCTCGATGTCCTCCTTCTTGATGGCGAACTCGTCGAAGTTGAGGATGGCCGTCTTGATGATGTGGACCGCCGGCAGCACGGTCATACCGATGTTGATGGCATTGCTCCTCTTGGAGTCCAACACCGATACCGTGGACCTCTTCGACTCCGGTCCTTTCTGTAGGGACACAAAAACCCCAGAGGGGCTAAAATTACAACGACTCTCTGGATACGTCCGAAGTGGCGCCGTGTTGCTCGTCTAATGCACTCATCTGGACCGAGGCCAACGGGGAATTAGGTTTCCACACACTCTGGCCAATCACCTTCAGAGCCGCCGGCAGCTCCTTGGCCTTGGACTCGAACAGGTGCTCCAGCTTGGCCGTATCCACGGTGACCTTATCCAGCGACGCCCACACGGTCCCACGCCCAAACTTGCACTTCCTGGGGCTGTCCGGCTGCTTGAGCTCCTTCCAGAACAACTTCACCGTCTTCCTTTTCTTGGCGAACGCCGGGTCCGGGGCCAGCGCGGGGGAGGTGAAAGGCGGAGGAGGGGCTCCGGGAGGCGGAGGAGGGGCTCCGGGAGGAGGAGGAGGGGAGAACATACCCCCGCCAGGTGGGGGCGGCGGTGGTGGAGGAGAAGGACTCATGCCCTGGGGCCCGGGGGGAGGAGGGGGGGGAGGAGGAGGACCACAGCCTAGACCAGGCATGGGTGGAGGAGGGGGAATTCCACCTCCACCTTGACCGACTCCTCCGTTGGACAGGGCTGAGTCAAAGACATCAATGTCCAGAACGTCTATGTCCTCCTCTTCCATGAGGTCGGAGAAGTCCAGGTCTTTGATCTTCAGGGCTCTGGAGCTGGGCTGGTGGGCAGACAGTTACAACGTTAGACAGCCACAGACAAACAGACAGACAGGTAGGCAGACACAGACTGGTATACAGACTCAGAGACCGGTAGACCCACAGACAAGTAAACAGCCAGCCAAACAGGCAGACAGGTAGGTAGTCAAACGTGTAGAGAGACTACCTGTAGCTGTTCCCAGGTGTCTCTCTGTGTGTTCCTAGCCAGGGGAGTCATGAGGGTTTTCTCCAGGCTGCGGGAATGGACCTCAGCATCGATGCTGTACTGGGGCCTGAGCTGCTGTCGCTTCTGCTCCGATGCCAGTTGTGCCCACGCTGCCTTGGCACCGCCACCCTGAGACTCCGCCTTCCTGGAGCCGCTGTCCTCGTCCGGCAGGGGCTGCGCCTGCTTAGCCTGGGGGGATTGGTCAATCAGTTAGGTGATCAGGGTCGATCACACTGATTTGACAATCGGAAAAGAGCCATTTTCTACAGTTGGTTTCAGTTCTCGTTGTCCTGTTGCTATGTTTAGAATGTCCCTATTTAAGTTCCACCTGCCCCAGTGTTTCTTGTCAGTCATTGTTGCTGTGTGTTTCCACGTTTATGTTCCTAAGAGCAAAAGTAGTTAATGTAAATCAGCCTTTTGATTAAAGAGCCGTTTCTGTATACGCCTCCTACAACCACGACAGATCAGAGCTCCAAGACACCATTCTGTCTTAACTCTGTTTTTACAGTCTGCAATAGACAAGCGAGCGTTTGTCTAGCATGAACACACAACGCCAACTAAATAAAAACAATCTGCTTTGTGTGAGGAGCAACGCCCTTCGGCGCCCTTCGGGCCACCAGAGGTCCGGGGTGGAGCAGGATCATCTCTACAACACCGGTACTGATATCAGGCCAACAGAACCCTGACAGAACCCCTCTACGGCTGAGCAAGATAAACCCAGGATGCGTTTTAACAGAACATGAACACATCCTCACTTTAAAGCTGGCGAGTCGCTCCTCCCGGGTTCCACGTCCAGCCCGGGCCTCCGGCGAGGGGATCTCCTCCGGGTCCGTCACTGGCAGGGCTCCCGGCAGGTTCCCTAAAGGCCCGGCAGGGGGATTCTTAGCGTAGAGCATGTTCAGCAGGAACTTCTTGTCGTCGGAAAGCGTGTTGAGCTGCTCCGCCGTGTTCCTGTGCCGCTTGGCGGATTTCTCTGGAGGGTCGGAGGACAGATCGTTGTCGTCATTACGATCAGGTGGGACGTAATCGCTCTCCACGAAAACCAGGAACCAAGCATAGAAGTTAAACACTATTCATCACCAATCTGTATGCGGACC
The DNA here is from genome assembly GCA_016801125.1 of Novumbra hubbsi. NCBI lineage: Eukaryota > Metazoa > Chordata > Actinopteri > Esociformes > Umbridae > Novumbra > Novumbra hubbsi. Next base: position 20,839 of record JACXGK010005733.1, read on the forward strand.
TTAATTTGTCACCTAGTTATCTTTGAAGCACGGACCTAATGGAAATGTCTAGGTAGTGGTATTCAGCGTTCCAATGCTAGCTAACGACAACGGTAGCACAGGGGATTTCTTGGAGATATTTGCTTACTTTACCCCAAGTTGTCATAAGCCCCAGCCTCTAATTTAGACGCAAAGTGAACAAGATCCCTTTCAAAGTCATTAGCACCTATAGACGTTTGACCTTCATGAAGGAGTCTTTCGGAACGCTGATTACGACAGCAATGCCGCGACAGAAAATCAATCCGGAACAAACATGGCTTTTTAAAGTGTGCAAATAAACATATTTGTCTGCAATAAACCTGCAAGTCTACAGCAGCTGGACAGGTCAATGCGGTCTGAGTGCCACTAGATGTCACCAGACTTCCACTGACACCCTTTATGTCCAAGGAATTTAGTCGATCTCCAAGTGCTACCGATGGCAGAGGACAAGCGTCGTTCCTGTTACCCAACGTGTTGCCGCTTTAGATACCCAGGAAAAGCCACAACCCAGACAGGTGCAGGAGATGAGTCTGGACTCGTTGCTAATCTCTTGCCTGTTTCATCATGGAGAGTCTGTGTGTCTGTTGGCTCAAGCTGCTCCAGGGGGCCCAGAGTGTGCCCACCCTTTTCTGAGATCTGCTCCGCCTCCAGAAGCTCTTGTTCTGCCGGCACACACACACACACCAACAGGAAAACCAAAGTAACTAAACATTCACAACTGAATGAACTACATTTCAAATCATGTATGAGAAGATTTCTATTTGAGCCGTTACTGGCAGACCCCGATGGCACGGTCCGTCCGAGAAATGCCCCCTAGATTGGTTCCCATTCACATCAACATAAAAGGCCCTCTACTTTACTCTGCCAAGAGCCTTTTCACTTGTCTCCCTGAGTGTGTGTGTGTGTGTGTGTGTGTGTGTGAGAGAGTGACTGAGTAAGTGACAGTGTGTGTGTTTGCCTGCCCGCCATCACATTGGGGGGGCAGTTCTCTGGGCCTCTACATCGCTCATTTCCATCTGTTTGGAGAGACAAAGGACAGAGAGGCTTTGAGTGGCCTGGGGGGGGGGGTTGTGAAGGAAGGACTTGGGGAAGGAGCAATGAAGAGAAGGAATGATGGAGGGATGATTGGAAGGAATGGA
>JACXGK010005734.1:0-31703 GCA_016801125.1 Novumbra hubbsi
TTTTGCTTTAGTGTTTGGAGTCTGTGTTTGGTGTCAATAGTGCTTTTGTGTTTGGTGTCAATAGTGTTTTTGTGTTTGGAGTCTGTGTTCGGTGTCAATAGGTATAATTCAACTTGAAGACTAGGGCGCGTCTATGACAGAAACGCTGATGATTTAGATGCAAAAAGAGGAATTCAATTAGAACCTCTGCATCAATGTTGGGTATAGCCAAATCAACAGTTTGGAATGTCCCGGAAAAGAAATAAACCATTTCAGGTAATCTGTAATGGCCATGTTGTCCAAGGAAAACAACAGCATTTGATAACAGAAAAATGACCAGAGCTGTGAAAACAACCCTAAAATAAGTGTCAGTGAATTCACCTACAACCTCCAGAATGCTGGGGAGTCACAAACTGCTGTTTGCAGAAAACATAGGCAGCAGAAATACAAAGGCAACACAGCAAGATGCAAACCTCTGATCAGCACCAAAAACAGAAAGGCAGGTTAGAATTTGCTAAAAAAATATAGAGATCAGCCGGTACCGTTTTAAAACTGGGTGTTATGAGAGGAAGGTGAGCCTTTATCAAAGTGATGTGAGGGCTGAAGTGTGGAGAAAAAAAGAAACTGAAGATGAACCAAAGCGTTCCATCTGATCTGTGAAGCATGGTGGTAGTAAAGGTCATTGGCCTGTTTGGCTGACTGTATAATGGCAGCAGCAGAATTAAATCAAAGGGTTAAAGAAGCATCTTGGCTACAAATGTACAAGAAAACCGTTGGGCAGTGCTTCCAAATGCAACACGACGATGACCAAACACAATGCATTCAAAGAGTTAAAAAGCAACAGCAAAAACATTCATGGTAAAGACTAAAAAGACATTAAAGAGACAATATTTTTCTATTGTATTAACAGTAAAACCGCAAAGGGACATTAAAGAGCCATGGTATTTTTTTCTATAGTATTGACAGTAATATATCAATCAGATAATAAAGAGCCATAGTATATATTCTATTGTATTGACAGTAATACAGCAAACAGACAAAAAGCTATAATATTTTTTTCTATTGTATTGACAGTAATACAGCAAGCAGACATTAAAGAGCCATCGTTTATTTTCTATTGTATTGACACTAATACATCAAACAGATAATAAAGAGCCATAGTATATATTCTATTGTATTGATAGTAATACAACAAACAGACAAAAAGCCATAATAGTTTTTCGATTATATTGACAGTAATACAGCAAACAGTCATTAAAGAGCCATAGTATGTTTTCTGTTTTATTAACAGTAATACTACAAACAGGTATTAAAGAGTCATAGTATTTTATTCTGTTGTTTTGACAGTAATACAGCAAACAGAAAATAAAGAGCCATAGTATTGTTGCCCTTGTATTGACAGTAATACAGCAAACCGACAAAGAGTCATAGTTTTCTTTCTATCGTGTTAACAGTAATACAGCAAACAGACATCAAAAAAGCAAAAACAATTTTTTTTTTTCACCTTATCATTAAAATCATCATAAAATTAAAACATTCTACTGAAATTCTCTTAAAGTTCAAAAAACACACATTGAATAGTGTAGGGAGTAATTACGCTGTCTACAGTAGGCAACATTGCAGGTTTACATTTACAAAATATCAAACAATACAATTTTTACAGCTTTTGTAAGCTGGTCAACCAACGGTGTAAGTAAAACTAGACAAATGAAGTAGTTGTTTTGAGTTAGTTTGCTATGGTGCCAGTATAAAGGATTGCAGTGGTGTATTGTTAAAATAATTGGTTCACTCTGTGAACCTGCATAGTTGTGTAATTACTTCAAGGCCAAATTATTTTAATGATTCAGCCTTTTAAATACTATAGTGTACAGTGCTATTTTAACTAACATTTATTTTGACACTATCTATATGTAAACAATACCACATGATAAATGTATGCCAATTTATCCAAAATAGGAACATGGAAAATCTCAAATTATTCAGACCTTTGACACTTCAAATTGAGCCCCAGATGCATCCTGTGTCCTTTGATCATGCTTGATGTCTTTAGAACTTTATTGGAGCCCACCTGTAGCAAATTCAATTGATTGAACATGACATGAAAGGCACACAATTGTCTATATTAGTCTCCACACTTCACAGTCTATGTCAGAGTAACAACTGAGCCAAGTCCAGGGAAATCTATGCAGACCTCAGAAATATAATTGTGTCAAGATCTGGAGAAGTTTATACAAAATGTCAATAGCATTTCAAGTCCCAAGTTGCATAGTGGGCTGCATCATTGGGAAATAGTAGAAGTTTGGAATCACCAAGACTCTTCCTACAGCTGGACATTCAGCTAGACTAAGTTACCGGCAGGAAGGGCCTTGATGAGGGAAGTGACAAAGATCTTAATGGCCACTCTAACAGAGCTTCATAGTTTCTCGGCAGGGATGGTAGAATCTGCCAGAAGGACAATTATCTCTGCAGCAGTCCACCAATATATTTGCATATGTACCCAGGATGTTTCAATTTTTCATTTTCAATAAATTGGCACATATATCTAAAGGTTTTCACTTTGTCATTATTAGGTAGTATAAATCGATAGATCACATAAATACATCTATTTAATTGAACCTATAATAAAAAAACATGTGGAACAGGAGAATACTTCCTGAGGGCATGGTACATTTTAGTACCTGCCAAGGCAATACCTTAAAGTTAAACTCGATCAAATTGTTTGAGCACCTCTCTGATGACAGCATGCATCCATTTAGTACGTATCTGCTCATTTGGTGTCACTTATTGATCTCGTGCTTACTCCATTGTACATGTTTTGATTTTATTTATTTATTTTTTATTTATTGAGTTTTCACGTGCAATTGCTTTGCCCATGGCTAGGCCATTGTTGTGATAGGGAATTGGTTCTTAATCAGCTTACCTAATGGAATAAAGGGCAACACAAATTATTACAATATTTATAAAATGTTTCCATGCTAAGATGATAGAGCTTTTTATTTTCTTTTTTTATACTGAGCATGAATCGTGACACAATTAAATAGTTCAGTTAAAACTTAAAAGTAAAAATTATGAAGAAAACATTTGAACAGCAAATAAAAATGATAAAACAAAGTATTAAACACATGTTAATATTATTGTCTCTAATAAAATAAACATTAATAATCATTTTCCTCGGGTGGGAGAGCTAAAGACCCACACAGCCTTTTTAAAATATGTTAGGAACATTGTTGAAGCAGTGTAGTGTATTTGGCCTCATGTCCAAAGTACTTAGGTTAAAGCTCTGAGAACTTCATCGCCACAGAGGTGGTGAGGTGTCCTGGTCTCTATGCATCACCCCTTCACCAATGGCCAGTTGCTAATAAGCAATGGCAGCAGTTGTGAAAGCTGGCATCTCCTCAACCAAAACAATACAGGATTTTCCATCAGCCTAATGAATGACCTTCTTAGCCTTATGTCCTGTCTTAGAACATATCTGATAAAACCATGTGTAGGAAGGTCATGCCCAAACAGTTGGCATTGACCACATCTATACCTGTATGCCTTTGGGCAGCTTAACCGACCAGGAAGTGATGACAGTAACTACTGTATAGGCAGTGTAGATGAGAGCCCCATGGCTAATTACCTGAAAAAAGGTAACACTCAAACGATGCCATCAAAAACCACTGTGCTCTGAAGAACTATTGTCCCATACTCTCTGCTGGCTACGGCTGACTCTAACTTGGCCAGTCACAAAAAATCGATTGCCTACCAATAGAGGAACAGCATAATTCTTTAGCCCTCAAACTCAACTCTGGATCTGGAAGCCAGTTCCACTACTGTTTCCTTTATTTCAACCCTTTAATCAGAGACCTATTAACCTGGGGTACTAGGCAAATTAATGATGAGGTGGAAGTGTCACAGCTGAAAAGCCGGAACAAAATAACAGCTAAAAAGCATGAGGACAAGCATTTTTCCTGGGATTCACAAAGTAAAAATTACAATGTATGAAAGATTCATGTATATTGAATTGTCATTTGTCATACTTGCCAGATTGAGATACTATGGAACATTATATGGAGTAGGATCTGTATGTAGGTATCCCCCCAAACTGATATATAATGGGAAGTTTGCCTGTACAAAACCAAAAAAATCCTATTCAGGATGTTTGTTTTGCGGCAAATATCTGGTATCAATAAAGCACAATTTTGCTGATGACTTTCTCTGAATTCTTACGCAACACTGGCTGTGAAGGACACAATTGAAAAGTGTGAAGACTATTGTTTTTCCTAGTGTAACCCAAATGTGACAAAGTAAAAATTATTTTAAAAGTACAAATGTGTATTGAACAGACAAAGTTTATGAACCATTAGCAGTTTCTAGTATTCATAAAAGTCATATTCAAAAACTCTTTAGATAAAATAATAACATTTTAAAAATAGAACTTCTGCAAACCATTATAATTTCATTGTATTTACAAAAATAACATAATCTGGATGTTCAAAAGCTTTAGAAGTATTTCAATTAGTGATGTAAAAATATCTCAAGTCTAAAAGAAACTAAAAAGAAAGTAATTGCAAAATATTAGACCAACGTTGTTGATTTAAATTGCCAAACACATTACATTTGAAAATGTAACGCGTTAGATCAGGGGTCTGCAACTCGCGGCTCCGGAGCCGCATGCGGCTCTTTAACGGCTGTGCTGCGGCTCTCTGGGGTTTTGACAAAATGAAATACAGGTTATTTTGGTTTTCTTTTTATGCACAGTGGACAATCTTTCAAAGAGAACAGCTCATGGAGTTTGAAGTGATACTGTGTCACTGAAAATACTTAAAAAATATATGTTTTATCAACTAAAATGCGGGTCACATCCTATTATGTCGCTGTCAAGCATGTGGTCAATCATCATTCGCAATCCCGCCCTGGGTAAAGCAACAACAGAAAATTTGAAAAAGAGAAAAGTAAAGAAGGAAAATATAGATTTTAACAAACATGGGGAGAACCCATGCAGACCTGTATTTTTACCACAATAGGCTTACACATGCCAGTGTATTTTTACCACAATAGGCTTACACATGCCAGTGTATTTTCTTCTCCAAAGATAATTTGATATTGATATAACATAAATAAAATGTCAAGAATTGTCTTTATTATTGTTCTATAATTTCATAAATGTATAACTATATATAAAACGATATAAGCTGTGACATCATATAGCTTTTGCGGCTCCATACAAATTGTATTTGGTGGCAAATAGGGGAAAATTGCTCTTTAGAAGGTATAGGTTGCTGACCCCTGCATTAGATAGTAATGACATGGTCCCTAAACCAATGTAGGTTGTTTTCATGAAGGTTGTGTGTTGTGTTTTAAGCAAGTATGTTTTAATTTAGTAAAAGGACATGCACATAATTTCATTTAGGTAAAAAATGTTATTCAACTTTATTCTGTTGAGTAGGCATGGGTTGGTCAAGGAATCTAAGAAGCGGCCTCTGGTGACTACTGCTGCAGCAAGTGTTTGAATCTGGACACCTGCTCTTTCAGCAACAACTCTCCTCTATCTTGCCCCACTTACCTGTCCTTTAAAGCATACGGAATAGCCTGAATACATCACCCCACAGGGATTTCTGAGTCTGTCACTAAGGCTATAGCAAAAGTATTTACGTTTGTCAGTGAACATCTGATTTCAGTTGCAGTTTCAGTTGCTCTGCCAGTATGCAGACGATGAAAGATCCCTGACGGAAAACAGAAACAATGCAGTTAATTGTTCGCTATCGTCAGATGATTTAGAATATTGTGGTTATATTAGGCCTACCGTGACACGCTTCACTGAAAACGTCATCTCGAGCAAAGTCAAATGTTATGTTATATAGAAATTGGCGAACAAAGTCCCAAACAGTCATTCATTTTACTTGGTTCTAACTTCGAACCTGTTTGCCTGATTTCTCCGCTGTACCGCAGTTTCTGGGAAATGGCATCCCACAAAAGAATGCACGTTTTAAACCGCATGTCTCCCGACAAAACCGCTGAAATGTGAGGACACATATTTCCAGAAGATAGATGTATTATAGTTGGTAATAAGTTTAAGTTGACTGTTGTATTTAAGTTGACTGTTGTATTTACTTACCAAGTTCACATTAAAGTCAAAAGCAAATCCGTACTATATCAGGTAAACGGTCCGTTTACATGGTCCGTTTACATTGTGGCCACTAGATGCCCTAAGTTAAACTGGCAACTAGCTCATTATTCTATGCTCCTTGTTCGTTAACAGTATTTAAAATAGTAAAATACTAAGTTATGATAGAGATTTGCCTGTTTTGTTTTCTATTCTTATAACATCTTATGTAATAGACAACGACCAAAGTAGAGTCATAATGTAGCCCGTCTCTCTGTAAAAGTCCTTCCTCAGCATATCCTATACTGCCACCTCATGGATACATCTCTCAAGAGTGCATTGCATCTCTTTAGAAAAAGTTACGTTTGAACCAATCAAAGCTAAGCATCAAACCAAAGTCCATATGATCAGGATATCCTTACTTCAATTTCTGTGTATGTACATGAACTATAAAACATTTCAATTACATGCACATAAAATAAATAAACAATTTATTTTGAAAAATCAAAGTTAGATGCACCAAACAATCATGTTAAAGATTCACATATCCACAGTTCCTAATTTTGGGAAGTTCTGACTGACGTTTTTTATACAACGTATGTGACCCAAACAGTACAGTGGTTCAGACAAAAGCTCCAATGTGAAGCTTTATACAGGCAACCCTCCTTCATTCATTTTACTTAAGTGATAATTGCCTTGAATTGGCAGTTATCCCAGAGATGCCAATTTGCTTTTATAAACTGGTACCAGCGCAATTGGAGCAGTAAGTTTTTTTACAGTCTCATATACCTTGTATATCAGAATCAGCATTCAGAATGAAAACCATAAGGAAAGAACACACGCACAGTCACAAAGGCAGAGCAATTCCTCCTCACCCATACCAAATCACCACCCTATAATGGACCATATAACATAAAAGAAAATACCGGAAACCACAGGAGCCGCGCAGCATCGTCCAGTGACATGGTCAAGGTGTATGGTTGGTTGTATGTTGTGTTGTCGTGAATGCAATGTAAACAGGCAGGAGCACACCTGAGTTCAGAGACACTCACGAGTGCTACTCACAAGGCACATTTTTTAAACACAAATCCACTTTACCTTGATGTTTTTTTTCAGCTGTCATTACATAATTGTGTGGATTAAATGGGGACTTCCAACATTATATCATCAGTAGCGTATTAGTTTAAAACATGCATGTGTCATGACGCAAATTGAAACTGCAAGCTCTTCCCTCTGTAATGAGCCAACCAGTAACCCCAACATCTCCACTCAGTGCGGATTTTCCTTCAGGACACGGTTGAGTAAGTAAAAATAGCTGTCATCCTATCTGCCTATTTGTGTATGTATGGGTCTGGGTGTGAGGACCAATAACATATGTTAATGAAGAAATATCTAAAACATTTTTGAAAAACCCAATAGCTGTGTAAAATGTGGGAGTGATTTCGGAACAAGTTGAAAGTGGTTTGAGGTTTCTAAGTCATTTAACAAAAAAACTAGAAAATGTTGTTTATACAAAAAAAAATGTAAGGGCCCATGTCTGTACATATAGAGTATGCCACGTTTTTTTGGTTTCACTGCTGTCGCAACGTTCAACTCCGACAAATGTCGGGTGGGATGGCCCTCAAGTTGGTGGTATTTTCAATCCAAGTCATCCCATACCTTTGATTGAAATTTGCGCAGCTCGAATGGTGTTGGCGTCAACAATGTTTTGTAACAGAGAACGTTTCCTAAAACGAATAAAGCATTCTAGAATGCTGCATTAATTACGACAATTGTACCATTTATAGTTTTTGAGTAATATTAGCATCGTTTCTTTTACCAGAAATACAAATAACATGGCCGCTTTTACCTGCTTTTACAGCCCCACCTGTCAACAGAAAGTACACAAAGTATTTTAATTCTGAAAGATTGCTTCCTATAATTTATTATCTATTATCTATATAGCATGTTTCTTAATTGCATATTATTTGTGTGAAGATTTCATGTTCAATAGTCCCTACCTTGCTGCTTCAGACTGCATTCTCCCTTTTCGTGTTTGCAGTAGCAAGCCATAAATTAAGCGTGAATGTGGGGCTAGCCCTTTTCTCACAATGCAATAAACGTACAATGAAAATATTAATGAAGCTTGTTAGCTTCGCAAACGCCAGATAACGTGAGAAAATGAATGAAGTTGATTTCATACTCGAGCACTGGTTTGATACCCTTAGTTTGGAGGAGAAATGTAAATTAAAGAGCCTTGGTGCCCTCCAGCCATGAGATATTGTAATCACTCAAACTTCTGGTAAAAGTAACCGTGGGTTTAATGTGGAGTGGTTTTCGAAGGAAAAAGTGGATAAAGGTTAGAATACAAAATAAGGGACTTTTCGGTTGTCCATGTCTGCTATGTGGTGGAGATGGTACTTGGTCAAGGACTGGTTAAAAAGATTTGAAACGTCTTTGGGCTTACTTGGAAGGGTAAATGTCGCTGCCCTAATTGACAGTGCATACAGGTGCTCCATTGAGGAGCATAACAAACAGGTGGAGGAAAACAGGTAAGCATGGCCTAGTGAAAGTCAGCTTACTCTGTTAAGTGTTTTGTGGAGCCATGCTGTTTGTAGGCGTGTTAAAAAAAACACATCAGAAACAAGAGAGTAAAGTATTTTTACTGTTATGTATTCTATCTTTTGAAAAGGTTGGTGTCCCACCTATTTTGGTGGGACACCAGGAAAGGAGCAAATATTGATCCTAGTTCCTACGACATCATCATTAATATTGGCACAACTGAGGTTAGGCACTGGTGGTGCCCCGATCCTGCAGCTGAAATAACTTTAGGAGACGGTCCTGGCACTTGCTGGACTTTCTTGGGCAACCTGAAGCCTTCATTCTAGCAGCAATATCTTGCCTGTGACGCCCTTCTTGTGCAAAGCAATGATGACTGTACGCGTTTCCTGCCGTAGCTGTTCTGTGAAAGAGACAATTCTAGCCAGAACAATGTTTTGGAATATAGATTGTGTTGTAACATTGTAATGTTGGGTGCATAACAGACATCATAACATGTATTTGTTATTGTATATAACTAAGGTTGAACTTTGTGCAATAATTAACATTTATGTATATATATATATATATATTAACGTTAATCATATTCACGATAACTGTAAAGATCAGTAAAGACAAATAAAATAAATATATAGATGTACATATAAGTGTAATACTCCCATCAAGATAGCTTCTAGCTAAATTGGGTGAGACAGGCATCAGAGTTCTGGCAGTGGTCACAGCCAATCTAAAATGTATAATGAACTGTGTTAACGTGTTTAAAAAAACAAAGAATCTTCAATTACAATAACTTAATTTCCAGTACAATCTGATAAATGCCTTTACTTTACTGCTTGTACAAATTCCTATTCCAACTGTGAAATGTGTCTTTATAGGTTACTTTAATTGTAACATTCTTACATGTTCTTATCCTATTCAACTCCAAGCAATCTCCTGACAATCTCCAAAGACTATAGGTTTCACACAACCTTTTATGTCAGAAGGCATAGGAGGGGGTCAAAGGTAATAGCCAATCAGTACACAAGGTCCATTCCACAACAAAGAACTCCAGATGGCCTGCTCCAGATCATAAAAACCAATGACAACACATGGACAACCCCCTTAAATGACCACATCCTGTCCATTGTCCTGTGATCTAATCATAAATTGTTTTAAACGCAAACTATTTCAGTTCCATATTCCAACACCAGCAATTACCAAGTGAACTTCCTTTTCATTATTGTCCAACTCCCCACAGAAGTGGCACAGTTCGTTCAGGTCATCCAGCAAAACGTAAAGACAGTAGTCAATACATCTTTACAAGCAAATTCTGAGCAACCAAATATAACAGTATATGTTTATTGTAATCAAAGTCAACCTTATAAATAAGGATTGTAATGTTTTTTCAGATGTTCAAATGTAGAAATTGCTTAACAATCACACTGAACATACCAGTGTTTAGGAGAAGCATGACTGCCAACTCTTCTCATGATGCCAACAGCATCAGGTGCATTTGACAAGTTAAATGAGTGTTTCATCAAAACACATTCAGCAAACTGTGAAAAAATATGTTATTGGCATTTATAGTTTCCAAAATTACACACTTAAGATTCTAACACGACAAAGCTATAATATAATTAACACTTCTGTTGTAATTATATATTTACTTGTAGTCAGTATACATTAGGTAGATAAATGTTTTTGGCTTACTATTTTCTTTCAACGCAAAGACTCCAGAAGAAGTACGGGTGAGGAAGGGTGTGGCACCCCCATCTTGAAATATTGCACCCCTTCTCTCTCAGGAATGATCTGAACATATAATCAATTACAGCATTTTTAAAAACAATTTTGATTACAATATAAATATTAATAACAGTATAGTATTGCAAATAGATTACTGATTCTATTGTCAAAGAATATTTAAAGCTGTTACTACCGTGTCACAGCCTGGCATGTTTTAACGTTTCTCTCACTTTTCCACAATGGGTTGAGGAACAGAGCCATCTTTTTGGATGGCTGCTGTGATGGCGTGAAGGCAGACGGACCAAGGTGCAGGAAGGTACGTTGCAAGGTAGAGTTTATTTCTTGAACTGAAGAAAGCAAGGCTGAACTACGTAGCCTGTCCAGCAGCACGTAGCTGCGCACACACAACAAGTAACAATCACAGACGCAAAGACTAGACACACAAGGGCTTATATACGTCGTTAACAGGTCGCACCTGTTAGGAATCAGGGAGGGATGCGTTCACAGGACATGGGGAAACAGGACAAAACACACACACTGACAACTAAAAGGCCAGCGACGTCAAGCGCTGGGTTGCCACGCGAGCAGAGGAGGCTCCGTCCTGCGAAGGCAACGTGACAGCTGCATAATCTTTTAAATTGGGACAGACAAATAGAGACACACCCATATTGTAAACACATACTTACACACATATAGTGCACATACTTATTACAAACATTAGTGTAGGTACATACTATATATACGTACTATATATGTATTTTAATGTACATTGAATTCTTAGTGGTTAATCGTAATGCCATAATTTAAACTGCTTTTGCGGTTCTTACCGTCATAGTCCAGTGATTATATCCGTTGATGATGCCAATAATGTAGTTTTACTTTATTGGATCCATCATAAAATGTTGGAAAAAAGCAATGTTAAAAATATTAAATGTGAGTAACATAAAACATTTATGATAAGAAGCAAACCAACCTTAAGTTAATTTCTTGCTCCCCCAAATTCCAGTCATCTCAAAGGTATCAATGTAGAATGCTGCTCTATGGAGCTTCTTGTTAAAAGTTCACACCAAAGGAAGCATGTAGGCATTTATGGTCTGAAAGAAGAAATAAAGACAATGTGAAATGGATGTGACTCTGTAACATTGAAAAACAACAAGTTAGGATTTGATTCCAAGTACATATATTAGTCACACATTTACAATGATATGTAAACTGTATGTGCAACCCAGTCTTACCTCACTTTCCAGCTCCATATTTGGACCAGTTCTGTAGATATCCGCATAAAAGATTATACATGGTCCGAAGAGGAAATGTTTCCCACCCCAGGCTTCTGCAATACCTGTAGAACACATACCATAACTATAGTATTATATAATATTTTTATATTTTGTGCAGAATATTATTAATGGATCAATCTGACAAGAGAACATAAATCTGTGTAGATCATGAATTCCTGATGCAGTTGGGGAGGTCGCTGGTCACCAGGAGCCACCAAAATGATCTAGATGTTTGTGTCACGGGTGTGGTGAGTGCAGGAACCAAAAGCTGACATGGGGGGGGGGACAGCAGGCAGGAAAATTTGAAAAAAAGGAAAATCTGCCCGCTTACAATGTGCTCTCTTTTGTTACTAGGGTAAAATACATTATGACAACATAATGACAACATAATGTAAAAGGGGGTTGACAGACAAGAAAATGACAGATTACCATATCCTGCTGTCCACTAGCCGATATACAATAACAAATGCATGTTGTAATGTCTGTTATTCACCAAACACTACAATGATATAAAACAATGTCGATTCCAAAACATAGTGTTGGCTACATTTGTAACATTTTATTTTTGTCAGAACAGCAATTGCTTGATTTCTAACTAATACACTTTCAAATAGATGTATATATATATAGTTAAATAGGACGAGAGAGATGTCGGCGATGATGGTGTATACTTTCGGAAAACCTAAATGTGTATAGACTATTAAACTGGAATATACTAACAGAAAGCTGCACATACAAGTATTTTCTGCGCGAACAAACAGCGATTTTTGTCGATAACAAAACGTAATCATTGTACTGTTGTATTTAAGAACAGACATACATATTGTTTTGTTTAACTGAGATCAGAGAATTATAGGCTAAATTCGCTCTATCCCATATTCATGTCGTTGTTTTAGCTAAAATAATTGAATTAAGAAACAAAATGATCGGCTCCTTTTACCAATGCGACCAGGTTCACCAAAACTAGCTGGTCAAATAGAACTTTTATTTCGCGAACCACCCATTAACAGCCCACCCTTTTTTGCTCCTTGCGGGTAACTGACGACAGCTCGGAAGTGAGATGTTTAATATAATGGAGTTATTTGAAACTTTGAAGAAATGTACGCTTGATTGCGTTTGCATTCATACTTTGGTTGCAATATGTTTCTTAGGCTATGCGATTCTTAAAATCTCAAATCTGATTGTCAAAAGAAATGAATGCATTCGAGCTTTCCAGGCATTCCCGTGTCCTCCAAAACACTGGTTTTTCGGCCATGTCAGAGAGGTAGGCTATATTTCTTGAACGTGCAAATTGCGGGTCAGCAACATATTTGGCTTCGTCTACGATGTTTTAATGGCTAATATTCGTATGTAACATTTACGAACGTTTTTAGGCTTCGCTTTCTGTAACTTTTTTACTTCGTCTACCGCGTTTTTCTTCTTTCAGTTTAAACAAGATGGGACAGATCTGGATAAGTTTGTCAAATGGGGAGAATCGTACCCACTGGCTATGCCTTTGTGGTTTGGCCCATTTGTTGCCTTCCTGAGTATTCTCCACCCAGATTATGTCAAAACCATCCTAACATCAACAGGTGGGATTCAGTGGAACTCGACAATCTCATACACACTCTTAAGAAATGGCTTGCCTTGTTCTAAACTATCTGCAACAGCTGTTTCTGCTTTCTTTTTGATCAGAGCCCAAAGATGACCTTTCATATTCATTTCTTATTCCATGGATTGGTAAAGTTGCCTTTTCTTTTCCGTAATCACAAATATTCACCTAACAAAGTATACAGTGGATGTTTTAATAATATTTTTTTTATCATTCAACCTTTTGGATATAATGGGGGCAATTCTGCTTTACAAAAGCATGTTGACATACAACTGACACAACAGTTATGGTTATTGTGCACTGAATACTTCTATTGCATTAATAGTCAAATGTGTTTCTGTAATACACTGTCTGAACTATCCCTCCCCTCCCCCAGGAGATGGTTTACTGGTGTCTAAAGGTCAGAAATGGTTCCGCCACAGAAGGCTTCTGACCCCAGGTTTTCATTATGAAGTTTTAAAGCCATATATCAAGCTTATGTCTGATTCGGCCAAAACAATGCTGGTGTGTTCTTTTAGCTCTTAATGCATTATATATAGCTAGGTTAACACATTTCTGGATGTAAAAAAAATGTCATGTTAACAAGTCATTAAATATTCTCCCAAGTTTATTGGTGTGCTATATAGCTCTATATTGGCCTGGACTGCTGGAGTGGCAATGTAATAGGGGATGTGTTTTACAATACATTATGTTTCATTCTGTGCAAGACTGCTAAAGGACCATGTCATTTGAAAAGCTTCTTCAATCTGAAAGTAGTGACCCCATGACCCTTGGTTAACTGTTATCAATGGTTCAGTTTTCCTTACATAGCCATTACAAGTTGCTGAATTTAACCACTGCTAAATCATTGGAAGCATCAGAGGCATGTTCAGACCAAATCCCCATGAAGTAGACAGCTGCAAGCAGCTTTCAGCAAGTTATAGCAGTCAGCTACTGGTAGCCTTATTGCACCACTCTTGTGCTTCGAGACAGTATGGCAGTAGATTCACTAAATGCCCCATGAATACAATTTTCTGTAAGTGGTGCCCCTAAGTGAACAAATGGAAATATATTTCATAATGTGATCAAAACTGAGTAACACAGATCAAGAGATCATCATGTAGCTGTTATGGCACATGACATTCACATGTAATGATGATGATGTATGATATGGTTATCACTGTCTGATTTAAATTCTTTTCATGCACTGACCATTGTCAATCAATTGTAAAAAATCTGCTTACATATATGGCAAATTAAGTTATGTGAAGATTGGTCTTTCGTTACTATTCGGAGTAGGATTTAAAGCATTTTTCACAATTTGAATCACCCAAAATCCATTGTGGTGCGTTTAATGACTCCAAATGGCAAATTTGTTCTTTGTGAAGACATGAGCTAAGGGAAGTGAGCTTGCATAGTTGACTTGTGCGCTTTGGGTGGTCGGATTCTGTTTGAGCAGGGTACGTCCATTGGGCCTTTTATTCAGTTTGCGCCATTTTAGGTAGCAAAATGCTATGTGTACAATATCAATAACAATGAGTGTCAAGAAAGCTGGGTTTTACTCTAGTAAGGGGTCGATTTGGAAATCTATAACATTGGTCTGTCTGTCTGTCTCTGTGTTTCAGGACAAATGGGACAGTATCTCAAAACATGACGAGTCATTTGAGTTGTTTGAGCATGTGAGCCTCATGACATTGGACACTATTATGAAGTGCGCTTTCAGCTCCAACACTAATTGCCAGGTGACTGGAAGTGAAGAGGGGTCAGTCCGTCCTATCATCAATCTTCTATATTGCATTTTTGTTTCATACCATGTTTGCTCAAACCCAATACTATAAATACCTCTTTTATAACTTGGGCTCATTGTCCTAGAAAATGTATTTAGAATTGCATTTTCTTTAGGTTCATTAATATGAAAAGAATTAGGGGACATAATCCTAGATTCTTTTCTAGATTTTAGAAATGTAGCTGGCCAACTCAGCCAGATTGTTGCAATATACACTGCTCAAAAAATTAAGAGAACACGTAAATCACACATCTGGTTTCAATTAAGGAAATATAATAACATCTTTACTGTACATTGTGTGAATTGTTGAAATCAAAATGACGTAACAAAGGTCAGTGTAAACCAAAATCACCAACCGGTTGAGGGCTGGATTCAAACTTGTCTTAATTCAAACTATTAAAATTACGTATTGTTCCAACTTGCGTGAATCCGACAATTCATAATGAATCAGTAGTGTGTATGGCCCCAACGTGGCTGTATGTACTCCTGACAATGTCTGGGCATGCTCCTGAATGGGTGTGGATGGTGTCCCGGGGGATCCCAGACCTGGATCAGGGCATCAGGCAGCTCCTAGACAGTCTGTGGTGCTACTTGGGCGGTATCAGGTGCACCGATACATAACGTTTCAGAGGTCCTCATTTGGATTCAGGTCTGGGGAACCTGAGGACCAGTCAATGGCATTAATGTCTTCGTCACCCCGGAACTGTGCCGGGACTGGCCACATGAGGCCGGGCATTGTCCTGCACCATGAGGACCCACTGCACCAGCATAAGTTCATAGGGTCTGAGAACTTCATCCCGGTAACTAACAGCAGTTAGGGTACCATGAGCTAGCATGAGAAGGTCGACCCTCCAATGCTTCCCCAGACCATCACTGATCCAACGGATGATGTTTCAGGCCGCATGATCTTTACCATGGCGACACTAGGCGTTTTCACATATGTCACATGTTCCCTGTGTGAACCTGCTTTCACCTGCTGCTGGGTTGATGCCTTTCTATGGCCCTGTCTTGCTGTACTTGAGTAACAGCCCGTCTTTTGGTATCTCCTCCATGCTCACGAGATTGTACGGGGCGACACATCAAACCCTCTTGCAACGGCACGTATGGAAGTGCTATCATGGAGGAGCTGGACTGCCTGTGGAACCACTTGCAAAACCATTTTCTTTTTTGGAGTTGTCATGCTGTTGCTTCTCTAGTGCATCTGCTGTAACTTCCATTTGCATCAAAACAGGTGACATTGATTCACAATCTAGACAGATTAATATCCATTACATTTTTATTGACTTAGACTGTGATGATGGGGTTCCTTTAATATTTTGAGCAGTGTATTTATTACCAGTGGTAACGAATGTTTTTGGTTATTTAGAGAGGAGAGGGGATGATCCTGATGAACATCAGTGGCGAACCAGCGGTGACTCTACATGATTACGAGCTCATGGATATCCCAGGGTCTACCTATAAATATCCATTGAAAGATTTTCTCATTTTCCCTTCTTTTTTCTAGCGAAATCAACTCGTACATCAAGGCTGTGTATGACCTCAGTGATCTGATAAATATCCGTTTCCGCGACTTTCCTTACCACAGTGATTGGATCTTCAACCTCAGCCCACATGGATATAAATTCAGGAAAGCATGCAAGATTGCCCAGCGTCATACAGGTGCCGTCTGTGTTATCCTCTGCACAAGCAAACCAAATACAGTGAAATGGCATTGTGCTTTAGTTACTAATACTACATTGTTTCAGTTTATCCCAATGATGTCTGATGGCCCCAAACTGTTGCCATGAAGTTGGAAATCATATTGAATGTCATTTTATGCTGCAGCGTTAAGATTTACTTTTACTGGAATTAATGGGCCCAAACTCTGAAAAACAGCCCCAGATGATTATTCCTCCTCTAATTAACATACATCACTATGTATTTAGGCAGGTAGTGATCTCATGGGAAACAAAAGACTGAAAAAGTTTGATTGTGAAACAATAGCAACATGTCATTGGGTACACTGGCAATACTGTCGGACTAATCAGAATGTTAATTATTTTTGTAAATCATGGACGCTGCTTCGTTCAGGCTAAAGCGGAGAGGGACAATCCAGCTTGTTATCAGCCGGCTGTTCAAAAGCCAGCATCTATGATGGTATGGGGGTGCATTAGTGCACATAGTATGGGTTACTTGCGCATTTGTGAAGGCACCATTAATGCTAAATAATATAGACAGGTTTTGGAGCAACATATGCTGCCATCCAGACAACATCTTTTACAAGGCCTTGCTAATTTTAGCAAGACAATGCCAAACCCCATTGTGCACGTATTACAATAATATGGCTCCGTAGTAAAATAGTCTGGGTGCTAAACTGGCCTGCCTGAAGTTTAGACCAGTCACCTTTTGAAACCATCACAAAGGAATTGTTGAGAAGCTGTAATCCTATATCAAGCAAGAATGGGAAAACCATTCACTTTCAAAACGACAACAATTGGTCTAATCAGTTCCCAAATGCTTACCGTGTTGTTTAAAGAAGAGGCGATGCAACACAGTGGTAAACATGCCCCTGTCAATTCTGCTAATTTAAAGTTGTGTCCTGCCAACATACATTTTGTCATGTAGAGTATTTTTTTGAACACAGACTGAACAATGTTATAACCATGTAATGAGTGTGCTTTGGTGCTACTATGTATGATGCCTTATGTTGATTTTCCCTGCTTGTAGAACGAATCATACAGAAACGAAAAGATGTCTTAAAGGACGAAAAGGAACTCCACAAGATAAAGGCTAAGAAAAACATAGACTTTCTGGATATCCTGCTTTGCGCTAGAGTACGTACATTGTTTCCCAATATTATTCTTTGCGAAGGTGGTAGAAAAATGCATTGCAATCATTTGCAGTTTTCACACATCCGGCGATTAGAATGTAATCAATTAGCTAATTTTATACATTTCTGACTATTATACATTTTTATTTATGTACAAATTCTGTCGGATAATTGGTTTAAAACATTACACTTGTGATGATATAGTACGTAATTAAAGCCAAAAAACATTGATGCATTATATTCAACACAACCAGTGTGCTATAGTTTCTTTTTTAACCAGTATATTTCTCCTTAACCAGCTTGTGACACTTTAGCCTGTTTTACTGCGCTATCATGACAGCTCCTGGTTGATCTTGTGTCCATAATGGTATGATCTGGAGTCAGGCTAGTATTACTACAGGCTTGTGAGTTATCGTAATTCTACGTTTGTAACCTGATCCGTGTATAATCCGCACCATTCCTTTTATATCTTTGTGTGTACACAAACCGCACCCATATATAAACCGCATTTGCCAGAAGCATTTTGACTCGTACATTAATGTTATACGTCTCTCATAGGGCACTACCAAAATATATTTTTTTATATAAAGATGTGCCCTTGAAAACTCTGCAATGTGATATTTGCAACATGACACAGGTTCCGATGCCTCTACGTCATCAAACAATCATCTGTAAAAAGGTTTGCCGATGGAAACTTAGCCACACTCATGTATAAACCCCTGTGGTTCAAAAAACTAAATCGGAATCTGTTCAAAAGCTGCAGTTTATAAATGGGAAACTACGATATACTTTATCATAGAATGAAGCCAAACCAGGAAGCGCACAACGGTTCTAATTGGTCCGTATCACTGTCAATTAAGGATGAGGACCAGCAGGGCCTATCGGATGAAGCTATCCGAGCAGAGGTGGACACATTCATGTTTGAGGGCCATGACACCACAGCCAGTGGCATCTCCTGGATCCTGTATAGCCTGGCCTGCAACCCAGAGCATCAGCAGATGTGCAGGGACGAGGTCATCAGCGCCCTGGAGGGGAAGGACTTCATGGAATGGTAGGCTGGTCTATAAATGATCTAAGTGGGAGAAGAGGAGCGAGGGTCCTAACATTGATTAAATTATGCATAATTACGACACTGTCCTATAGCTTGTGTCAAAAATGATAGAATCCACAGGGCCTAACCACACATAGTTAAGAGAAACATCTGAAATGAACACACATGATCTTAACTTCAGTAACCTTAATTGTGTTTTTGTGAGCAGGCTCTAGAGCATTTAATAAGTATTTTTAATTCAATTGCTGACAAGCAGGCTCCTGTCAATTGGGTATGAGTGCAGAATAGATCAAATCCCTGGTTCAGTTATCTCTGATGCAGGTGAGAACATTGTGCACAAACAGTATGAGGAAAAAAATTGCATCTACTTAACTTGACAGGGACGATTACACCCAATTATATATTTATGAATCCTCTGTTAATCAGTTTTTCCACTTATACCTTTCAGAGAATGTGAAGTGCTGGATGCCTTGGTAAATGTAAATGCTAGGAAAGGTACAGGGCCTGATAAACATGACACATGCTAGTTAAGGAATCTCTATTGATCTCTAGTGCACTTACGCATATCTTTAATCTTACAATATCAACTGGGATCATTCTTCAGATTAGGGAAACTGCACAAGGCCTTACATACTGTTGATCGTCATATTTTGCTGGGAGAAAAAAAACGTTTTCCTTGGGTTTGCAATGAAACACTTGTGATTTAAACAACTTTTTTGACAAAACTCAAGCTGTTATCACAGATGGCTGTGCATTCTGGATTAATTAGTCTATAAAGTAGTTCCCCTGGGTTCGGTTTTGGGTCTTTTGTTGTTTACCATACAAATTCTATTTGAAGGTTACAGAAACTGTCATTCTCACTTATGATAATTATTTAGTACCACCTCTTTAGTACCACCTCTTGCACAAGCATTTTAGCACTTACAATCTGATATAGCGCAGGATTTGTTAGTCAGTAGGATTGGGTATCTGCTTCTTTGTGCGGGGAGGAACAGGAGAAGCACTGCCAGAGCCCTACAAAATGACCTCCTGAAGCTACTGGTGTACATGTTTCTGACCAAACCGTCAGGAACAGACTCCAGCAGGGTGGCATGAGGGCCCAGTATCCATAAGTGGGACCTGTGTTCACAGAGAACACCAGAATTGGCAGGTTCGCCATTGGTGCCCCGTTCTCTTCACAGATGAGAGCAGTTTCACACTGAGCACATGTGACAGGCATGAAAGAGTCTGGAGACGCATTCCTCAGACCTGAATCCAACTGAGATCCTCTGGGACATTATCCAACACCGCGAAGTAGCGCCACAGACTGTCCAGAAGTTCAACTATTTCCTGATCCAGGTCTGGGAGGAGATCCCCCAGGACACCATACGCCATCTCATCATACGTTGTCGGTAGTGCATACATGCCTTGGGCCCACTCTGAGGAAGGGAACCAGTTTGACCTACTACACCCCTGTCTCTGATGACCTGAAACTGATGACACTGTATCGATTTGGCATTTCAAATTGTTGTTGGGTGAACATTTTACAGTGAATATTGTTTGCAATTCATTATGTGGATTTCTAACTGTTTGAACCTCTTGTTTTGTATGTTTTATTGCATCGTTGAAAATGTACATATATATATATATATATATTTGTTTAAATAAGCAAGCTTTAGTTTGGATGAAAAAACTAAGTTGTTATCTAACTACTAACAAAGCTGTTCCTTTACTAATGAATCAAGCTATATTTACTTATAATAGAGACATCCATTGCAACATTTTCACCAAAATGAAATGTATATAAAGTACATGTTCTGTATTCTAGGGAGGATCTGAATGAGATACCATACACAACCATGTGTATTAAGGAGTCCCTCCGCCTCTACCCTCCTGTTCCCGGGATATCCAGAAAAATAACCAAGCCCATTACCTTCTTCGATGGAAGGTCTTTGCCTGGAGGTAAATTTACTGAGTCCATGTGGATAAAAGTAGGTGGTTACAGGAGATGAAACCAACCACCTGACCGACCATTCAGGGAACATTTTGAAGAACATATACAAAAAATTGTCCTGGATTTAAACAAAGTGTTCATTAGAGGATGATACTTATTCTGCATCCTGGAGATTGCTTCTAGTGTGACATTAATTGGTGCTGTTGAAACTTCATGTGTTACTTCTTTTTGAAACATTTACATTACCACTCAGAACTTTAGTTAGATGTTTCAAATGGCTGGGTTAGTGTGTCAACACTTTTGACTGTCCAATTAAGATGAAAGAATGCTGAAAACTGCTCATGCATATCCAGTATGTTGATATCCCAATTAGGGACTTCTATTTCCCTTATCAGCCAATGTCCCTTGAAATAATAATCAGAAAGAAAGTGTTTCTTTTTAATACCTTTGCTGATGCATCCTTTTCCAGCAATGTGAATAGTATCACTGTGTCTAGGCAACAGAAAAGTCAAGCAATTGCACAGACTAAATACAATCTGTTTCTCCTGTTGCTCTAGGTTGTCTTATTGGAACCAGTATCTTTGCCATTCATAGGAACGCAACCGTTTGGGAGAACCCTAACGTAAGCACACCATGGCAAAGAATGTTGTCATAAACATCCACTGGGTTTTGGTAACTCAACAGTGGAAAAGGGTGCCAAACCTCAAATCATAACTGGTCAATATTTTCTGTTTCTTATGCTGGCTACTCAGCTATTTGCATTTTATTTGGGGCAGGACAAACCGGCCTAGACAGACTGCTGACTGCCTGTTTTCATCAGCTCTCCACTTCTTTGCTCTGTTCTGTTTGTATTCTACTAGGTCTTTGACCCACTTCGATTTCTGCCAGAGAACACTGCAAAGCGGTCACCTCATGCCTTCGTCCCCTTCTCTGCTGGTCCAAGGTTTGTTACAGCATCATGTCACTGTTTAAGAGAGCAGCAGGATTCAGAATCCTCCTATTTACTTGGGACTACAAGGGACGTGTAGCCCTACTGATTTAGAGTTTAGAGCCAGGTCTGATTGTACCTGTGGCAGTGTTTGTTTTCCCCATCTAGCCAAAGACACGTTAACCTCTCCTCCACTGGGATTTTTATATGGCCATGTTTTATGGTGTAAATAAAACTAGAAACCTTTGTTGATTGTATAAATACTGCATATGTTATTACAAGGGGAATGTCCAGGTTTAGAATGAAAAGCTTTCGAAAGCAGAGTATTTAGCAGAACATATTTATCTTCCTTTATATATTATTTTATTTGTCATTCAATTAATAGTAACACACTTGGTATTCCAGCTTAATGATTTATCAAAAACTTTGGCACCAGCGTTTCAACATCAGCGGGCCTTCAGGGGTTTATAGTGGGGGAAAGGGTCAGTTTATACCTTTCACTAGACTTTAGTCATTTAACACATCCAAATGAACTTACCGTGCGTTCATAGTAAGTGCCCTTAACCAAGTAGCTGCTAGAAAAGACAAATACATTGTCTATGTGGTCGTCTTCTAGAAACTGCATTGGACAGAACTTCGCCATGAATGAAATGAAGGTGGTGGTGGCCCAGACACTAAGGCGATATCATCTGACCGAGGACCCAACCAAAAAACCAAAGATGATTCCAAGACTGGTGCTCCGTTCACTCAATGGGATACATCTAAAAATAAAACCTGTCGATCCTAAACCATAAGGACCATAGTCAGGCTTGCCTTGTGTTACGGCTGATTTATATCAGATGATCTTATTGTTATCTTTATTAACATGCTAATTCACTGCCAGTAAGCACATGACGAAACAGGTAGAAATTGTATAAATGGGAGTTTCACTATATTTGTAGAGGATTAGCATATACAATATGTCTTAATGGAACATTTTAATGTGCTGATATCTTTTAGCCTTAATTATAACATGAGTCTCTTGAAGTTAGCAGGAACAGACTGTGTTTATATTATGTTTTTGATGTTACATTATTTTAACAGCAGTACATTATTACATTATTTTAACAGCAGTACTGATGACCGTTTAAAGACCTAAATAAGGACGAGGAGCGCTGGGTCACTGTAGTCCATGGTTACAGGGCATAAACACGTGGCAATGGCAGCCATAGAACAGGCTGCTAAATAATGGCATATCAGGAGCCATCCTTAGTAAATAGACACAGCCAGCGTTTATAGACACAGCCTGCGACCTTGTAAACATATAACACGAAAACAAACACATACTGTATCTACAATTAAAAAAAAACATGTTCCATCTTTTTTTTTTATTTAGTGTGTTATTAATAAAAGCCAACATCTGAAAGGAAAAAAGGTTCCGGTGCTTGTGTCCATCCGTACAAAATGTATGTAAACAGCATTGCTCATGTTTGCTCAAATAACATTATTAACCAGTAATTTGGGTGTATGCTGGTAAGTCCTTCTGCCGGCTCATGGTAAACCAATGCATTTCAAAAGGCTTGTAATGCTATACTGCCTCAGCTGATTCGTCCCACCCCATGACCATTTACTTTGTGCCTAAGGCCAACTCATACTGATCGCTGAATATTGCCATCTAGAGGCCTACAGGATAACATTTAGGCAGAGTTAGAATTGAAAGGTCAAGCAGATCTTTTTGATAACGGTCTGACAATATAAAAAAAAAAACACTAAGCAGTCTTAACTGTTTTATTGCCGAGATTGAAGGGTTAATGTAAACGGTTTCAACATCTAAGCGTTCTCTTCGCCCTGCAGCACTGATTATGATAGCACTGTAAAAATATAACATTCTGTCTGTAGAAAAACTGGACTTTTCTGTTTTCAGAAACTCAATTAAGCCAATAATTCCAATAATAATCAATTTTGTATAAACTGCCCTTTTCAGTTCAACAAATATACATTAAAAGAGTGCACTTGTTTCAGTGAACAAACAGATGGTATTATTAAACTCTGATCCACCAAATAACAAGTCAGACTATAAAACATCACTCGCATGGGACAATAAATACCACAAAGTTATTCTTACCTGAACAACTGACTGGGTTTGCCAAGAACCGTTTTTTTGTTTTGTTTTACAATTGTTTGGAATACTGATCAAACATTGTGTCCGAATGGAGCAGCTTTTGTTTCTTCTTGGAATGTACTACTGAAGTCTTTTGGATAGTCTTTCAGAAACATACGTAAAGTAGAAAACGATGACAAAAAAAATACTATAAAAACCACCAACAAAAACAGTCCAAAGTAAATTGCTCCGCCTCATGGTCCTGATGTCTCCACCCATACCCTGAGAGTCAGCTCCACCTGCACCACACAGGCTCTGGTCCAATACCTCCCTCCTGAACTCCTCACGTCTTCTCTGATCACCTCGGTCTCTAACTAATATGGAGGACACAAGGCCTCAGAGACGCCTTGGATTTGGTCCTCCACCGCATTCGGAGAACAAACTGAGAAGGAACACGAGGAATCGAGGTGAAGCGGTGAACCGCATGGACAGGGTCAGATGAGTAGGGACGGTGTGGGCTTCTTGCCCGGCCATGCCTCTTTGGCATATTTCTTCTTGCGGGGCTCGTTGAGGCCCTCTGAAGAGTAGGGGCCTGTGACCGGGACGGGGTTGAGGGTGACAGGGGGCTGAGGGGCATCCGGGGCCAGGTCCACCTCGGGGGCCGGGTTGGGGAAGGGCAGCGGGAGTCCTCCCAGGATGGTGGCTCCACTCTGGGCCCCGGTGGGCTGGCCATCGTGGCTGGTCGGTGGCAGGTCCCCGTACAAGCCGCCCCCGAACGTGTAGTTGTGGATGCGCCTCGTCACCACGTCGTCCATACTCAGGGAGTGTCTCTCCATTTTCTGTTTCTAAAGGCAAAACAAAAAATACTCAAGGTATCTGTAGACTAGGGCTGTGGCCATAACCGTAGCACAGCGAATACCACAGTATCAATGCCCATTGGGGAATGTGAAAACAACATGTACAAGCACGGTGGTTTCATTAGGATTTCCACTTCACTCTTAAGTAAAATGTATAACTGTTTGTAGGCCCACGTTGTCTTGTGTTAAGAATAAAATAAATTACAACATGCACTGGTTTCACACCACCACTATATAGGCAGATTTGAGCTCTTTGAGGGGGTAGTTGGGGAAGGATCCATTATTGGCATTCAGTGAATTGTTATCGGTTGTTGTGTTCAGTTCAGGTTCTAGGCCGAGGGTATTTAAAAATAATCCAAGAGTAATAGGTACTTATTATATTGTGATAGTAGGCGGAGTAAAGTCATCACCCTATAAATTGCTATCTGGTATGTTTTTTTCTCATCACCGAAGACTGAAGAAAAATAACCGCAATATGGCTTTAGTAGCTAAATAATATATTACGTCTTTGACTTTGACTAACAAAAATGGAGAACATTGTAGCAACACTAGGATCCTCTAGATTGGTTTTCCTTGCACTAAATGTTGAAAGCTAGTAGCCTATTCCTTATTCGTATGCCTAATTTGCTTGCAATATGACAACATTCTCATAGATTTTGAAGTTGATATGAACAATATTTAGCCTTCCATTCCTTTTATATTTATCGTAATTCCCCTTTCATAATACTCATATTATACATCTGGGGAAAATGTATGCAGCATGTCATAACCTGTCAGATCACTGTAGCTTTATTATTTACAAAAATACTACACTCCCTTCTTGAGTGATTGCATACAACGATCAGCCATAACCACTTATTGTCAATCACCAACACACCATAGCAAATTCCTGGTATGGATAAACCTACTGGGCAATGAAGTGGATTCTGCTTAAGAACACTGACAGGGGAAGTGAATAACACTGATAATCTCATCACCATGGCACCTGTGAGTGGGATACATTAGGCAGAAAGTGAACATTTTGTCCCCAAAATTAATGTGTTAGAAGCAGGAGACATGGGCAAGTGGAAGGATGAGTGACTTTGACAAGGGGCAAATTTCAATGTCGTCAAATTGTGTTCACTAGGTCAGAGCATCTCCAAAACTAGCTCTTGAGGGGTGTTCCCGGTCTTTGGTCAGTACCGTATTTTCCGCACTATAAGGCGCACTTAAAAGCCTTTAATTTTCAAAAAAAACGACAGTGCGCCTTATAATCCAGAGCGCCTTATATATGGATCCATATATGAAAATATCAGTCTCAACTGTGATCCGAGTTTTCACGAAGGAAGGAATAATCTCTGAACTGCCAGGCCACAGCAGCGACACTGACTCGGATAATGACGAGAGGAAGCGGGGCAGGTTGGATGCCGTAGTCGCCCAACTGTTCAATTCGGACACTGAAGAAGAAGAAGAAGAATTCAAGGGATTCGTGGACGGGGAATGAACTGAAAAAATTGAGGTTTACGTTTTATATGTAACTGAACATTGTTGATTATGCACTAACGTTTGATTTAGTGGTATCAGACTGTTTCTTTTACTACGATACGTGTTTACTGAATTAGGGAAAAGTTCCTCTCCACGTTTGAGAGTAGAGTGAGCAAGGCTGGGAGATAATGTTAATATGCACATTAACGTTTGAACAACGTTATCATGGGAGTGAAAGGAGTTGTCAGAACGCTTAATAAAGTTTGACTTTATCTGACTGTTTTGTTGACATTCCCTTTAGCACATCTAGTGGATGCATAACGCAAACCCAGTCAAATGTTTGACTGCAATATTTTATGCGCCTTATAATCCGGTGCGCCCTATATATGAAAAATTTTCTAAAATTGGTCATTCATTGAAGGTGCGCCTTATAATCCAGTGCGCAAAATACGGTACCTATCTAAAGTGGTCCAAAGAAGGAAAAGTAGGTAACCAGCGACAGGGTCCTGGGCGACCAAGGCCTTTGATGCACGTAGGCTGGCCTGTGTGGTTCGATACAATAGACAAGCTAGTGTAGCTCAAATGGCAAAAAAAGTTAATGCTGGTTTAGATAGAAACCAGATATTCGCCGCTACGGTTGAAAAATGTTTCTGTGTAAAAGCCGCAGTTAATGAATGGGACATTATAGGTGCACTTTTTGCGTTGCGAGTCTCATTTCTTCTCTCCTTTGCAATGAAGTCATTTAATGTGTTACATCTATGTAATATCATGATAATAATATAAATTGAACTCTGCAGTTAGTGAGGCTCATTTAAATATTTTAAAAAGAAGAATATTTTCTAATAGCATTGTCTGCCATTTTCAGATAAGCTTCTATTGTTTAGCTTCCATGGCTGCAAGAGGGGGGGTGTTGCACAATGGAGACATCATTACAGCAGTGTTTGGATGTACATGTGTGAGATCAAGAGGGGGGGTGAAGCACAATGGAGACACTTATTACAGCAGTGTTTGGATGTACATGTGTGAGATCAAGAGGGGGGGTGGAAGTAAAATTAGTTTTTCCCTTTCACAATTAAATTTTTTTCTGCTCTTAAGCACGTTCATGCATTTTCTGTATTCCATGCACTCATTGTTTTAGTAAAAGGCGTTTTGGTTCGTGTTAAATACCCAAAAGTTAAAATTTCCTGCTAATAACTGGTCCGTTTTTTTGTCTGCCAAAGATGTTCAAACCGTGCTCAGTCTCGAATCACTAGAAGCCTCCTAGAAAATATTCACTGTTGTGGATTATGAGGATAGTTTATTTTGTCATAGTTGAACTAATATGTAATGGCATTTTTTAGGGGAGACATACCTTTATAGGAACGACTGCAGTCTGCACCATGTTTCTGAAGCGTCCAACTGAGGGGTCGATGTCCTCTGCAATGTTTATTTACAACCAATGGGTTAACACATGCAACACATGAGACTGGTTGAGACTGGCATACAATTCTCACCCTAAATTCATCACACATGTCAAATTACCACATGCATAAAAAGAGCACTATAGTATAACAATTTGCGGCCAAACACTTTTGCAGCAACAAGACCAATGCACTAGAAATACTGAGATCAGCACAAAATAAGATCCTAAAGAAATTCACACATAAATATACTGTGCCTTAAAAAGGTATTCAGACATTTTGGTCTCTGTCTTGTTATAGGTTGAATTTCTAATAGTTTTTTCAAACTCCCATCAATCTACACACAATATCCCATAACGAAAAATGTTATCTTACTGACAAAGCTTAAAATTGTGCCGGTTAAAAATAGAAAACTAAAATCTCATGTATATCAGTCTTTGCAACACAGTATTCAGTACTTTGTGAAAATGCCTTCATCGGCTATCAGCACTTCAAATTTCAAGATGAGTTTCAGTTCTTTATTTCGGGCCATTTTGAGCCTGTAAATCTAAACCACAAATGCAGAAGATACTGAACTTATCTAAAAAGTTATTGCTTCTTTAAATCAGCACAACAGTTTTCAGTGATGCAAACACAAAGTGCAATTTGAACAAGATGATTACTGATAATGGTGTCAATGCTGATAATGTTTCCCTATGTAGATATTCCATTGAAAATCAACAGTTTCCATCTACAATAGTCCTTTACAACATTAACAATATGTTCTGATCAATTCGATGTAACTTTAACAGGACATAAAATTCTTTCAAAAACAAAGACATTTTGAAGTGACACCAAACTTTTGAATGAGAGTTGTAAATCTGGACCATAAAAAACAAACCATCAGCGCTGAAAAAGAAACTGGTGTGTAGCTGATTCCAGTCACCTAACCCCATGCTAGGCAAGTGTGGTCACAGAGAGACCTTACCTGGGTTGATGACTTCGTCATCCTCGTTGAAGGTCACTTTGGAGTTTCGCCGCTTCCTCTTGTGTCTCTGGATCTCCAGGTTGCCCTCCTCGATTGTCAGGGTGGATATGCGCTTGTTATGGGCCGTGTTGAACTCAGTCAAGTTCTGCAAAAGCAGAACAAGGAGTGGATGTGGAAGTTGGGAGATAAATGCATTTTGGGCTTGGCGATGAGTGCATTTTATTACACTAAAGTTATAAGACAACACAGTATTTGTCCTCCTCAACACACATTTCCACTGCAATTATTTCATCCGGATAATATAATCATTGCCAACACTGCATTTAAAAAATGTGAAATATTGTCAATCACATTTAGGTATGCCCATTAATGAATTATGCTTGGTAAATGGCTAACCCGTTAATTTTGAGAATGCCCCAAATATAAATCGGTTTTTATGATGGCAATTGGCATATACTCCAGAATGTCATGAAGAGAGATCACATGCATTGGAATTAATTGCCAAGTCCCTCTTTGCCATGAGATGAATTTAAATCACCCCAAAAACATTTCCACTGCATTGCAGCCCTGCTAATAAAGGACCAGCTGACATCATGTCAGTGATCCTCTCGTTAACACAGGTGAGAGTGTTGATGGGGACAAGGCTGGAGATCACTCTGTCATGCTGATTTAGTTAGAATAACAGACTGGAAGCTTTAAAAGGAGGGTGGGGCTGGAAATCATTGTTCTTCCTCTGTTACCCATGGCTACCTGCAAGGAAACATGTGCAGTCATCATTGCTTTGCACAAAAAGGCCTGCCCAGGAAAATATATTGCTGCTAGTAAGACTACACCTAAATCTACCATTTATCGGAACATCAAGAACTTCAAGAGAGGGGTTCAATTCTTGTGAACAAGGCAAGAAAGTCCAGTAAGTGCCAGGACCGTCTCTTAAAGTTAATTTAGCTGCAGGATCGGGGCACCACCAGGGCATGGTTTGCTCAGGAATGGCAGCAGGCAGGTGTGAGTGCATCTGCAAGCACATTGAGGCGTAGACTTTGAGGATGGCCTGGTGTCTAGAAGGGCAGCAAAAAAGCCACTTCTCTCCAGGAAAAACATCAGGGACAGACTGATTGCGAATGTCTGCAATAGTTACAGGGATTGGACTGCTGAGGACTGAGGTCATTTTCTCTGACTTCCCTTTCTGATTGTTTGGGGCATCTGGAAAAACACTTGTCTGGAGATGAACAGGTGAGCGCCAACATCAGTCCTGTGTCATGTCACAGACCTTAATCCCATTGAGAACTTGTGGTCAATCCTCAAGAGGTCAGTAGACAAACAAAACCCCACAAATTCTGACAAACCCCAAGCATTGATTGTGCAAGAATGGGCTTCCATCAGTCAGGATGTGGCCCAGACGTTAATTGACAGCATGCCAGGGCACATTGCAGAAGTCTTGAAGTAGAAGAGTCAACACTGCAAATATTGACTCTTTGCATGTACCCCATGTAAATGACAATAACAGCCTTTGACACTCATGAAATGCTTGTAATTATACTTTAGTATACCATAGTAACATCTTACTATGATCTACAAAAAGATCTAAAAACACTGACGCATTAAACTTTAAGTAAACCAATACTTGTGTCATTCTCAAAACTTTTGGCCACGACTGTACATCATTGTTTATATAGGCATTATCAATATTAGTTATGAAAGGATGCTTCAAAGTGTACAGCTGCAGTCTTGAGACCTGTAGTATGAAAACATTTTTAGTAAAGAACCATCCTTTTTATCCAGATTCAAATGTTATAAAGGATGTTTATTAGCCTAATCGTTTAACTTATTTTTGTTAGTTTTACTAACAAAAACATTATGACTGCAGAACTTTGTTAGTTTATAAATTTTCAAGCATCATGGAAAATCAAAATAAATATAATGGCAATATAAAACAAAACAAGTTTACCTTGTCATGATAATAAGGTAAGTATTTTTCAAATATGCTATGGTTAACAAAAATAATTGAAGTTTAACAAGGCAGAAACCTATCAATTCTTTTGACTGGTCAACTATTGAAACATTTTCCTAAAACCACAAATTAAACATGTAGGATTTAGCAAAAGGCAATTGACTGTTTGGAATGTTCCCAAAACAGCCCTTCTGCTTTTGCAGTTAAGTGCTTCCAGACTCAAAGACATTTGGGTGTGTTGCAAAACAGACCATGGTCTGGTTATATCTCCCGCCTAAGCATGAACGATCTATTAAGTACCATTATCTTCTCAGGTTAGGAAATCCCTTTGACGTCACCCATAAACAAACTATGTGCAAGAGATACAATTTTGAGAGTAATTAGAGACAGATATGCATGTATGTATTATTATGAATGATTTAGACTGTGATAGTCCTGTAAAGCTAATGTACTGTGTAAGTGACTGGCCTTCTATGGTATGAGCTAAAGTAGCTAAAGTGGCCTTTGGCATTTGTTGCTAAACTAGAAATAAAGAACAGGGAACCAGCCTTGTATATGAGAGGCTCTGGTCTATACTGGTAGATTCATAGATTTAGTCCAGAGACCGAAAACCAATGTGATTGACAAACAAGTGGTGATGTAGACCTGTTGAGCTCTTTCCTAATGAGCTTAACAGGTGGCCATTGAACCTCAGTTCTAAAATGTAATTAGCTGGCAATGTGCACTGCACATTTTAATGGCTTCACGACAGCCGTTTGTTGGAAAAACATGAGGAAAAGATTTTGGGAAAACAACAGAAGATGCAAAAACATGGTATGCTAATGTGAATAGCCGCCTGGAAGACAATTGAATATACATTTTGAAAACAAATGCAACAGAAGTGTAAACTGCATTTATAATAATACCAGTAATGGTAAAACAAGTATAGTTATAGTTCTGCCAGCCTGTCAGGGCAATATAAGGATTATTTACATCACTCCAGCAGAGGTTTGGTTAGACCAACTACATTACCTACACCTCCCACCCACAATATAAGGGTTTATTACATCACTCCAGCAGGGGTTTGGTTAGACCAACTACATTACCTACACCTCCCACCCACAATATAAGGGTTTATTACATCACTCCAGCAGGGGTTTGGTTAGACCAACTACATTACCTACACCCCTCACCCCACCCACAATATAAGGATTATTGACATCACTCCAGCAGCGGTTTGGTTAGACCAACTACATTACCTACACCTCCCACCCACAATATAAGGGTTTATTACATCACTCCAGCAGGGGTTTGGTTAGACCAACTA
>JACXGK010005735.1:0-31606 GCA_016801125.1 Novumbra hubbsi
CCCCCCCCCCCCCCAAATCTGTCTCAAACAAATGGAGAGAGAAAGCGCAAACTCCAAGTACTCACTACGGTACTCACTGCGGTACTCACTACAAAGTAATAAGAATGATACACAACAAATGATGGGATACGAAGGATCGTGGCACCAATTGGATGGCGTGTGGCGTAGCTAGCTCCGCGGACGAGGCCAGGATCATTAGGTTATATAATAGACCCTTACCCCCTTCCTGCACCATGGCTCCAGCACCGCCTCCACATTTCTGGAGAATGCACGTGGGACCACAGGGAACCCGAATGGCCACTTTTTCACGAGCATAGACCTGAGCTTATAACCAATATTTTACATAAGGCCTAGATTCCCTAAAAACTTAATTGAATCATTTAAAATCATAATTTAATTGTTAACATTTTATTTAAAAAAATTGCAAGAAAGGGGGTGTTATTTAGATATAGACACGGTCAAAACATGTGTTACAATTTCTGAAGTTTATTTTCTAAATAACATGTTATTTTAAACTTTTTCAAAATTTTCTGTGATTAACACATTAATGTCACTGTGTTGGAGTGAGTATATTAGCTGTGACACTGTCCTCTCTGAGCCTGTGTTTCTTTGCACTACATCCTTATCCTTTTGAATCATCCTCCTGGAGAGGGCTGCTGCCTCTCACCTTGCCACCATGACTATTATCATAGGTTACTGATAGGCTGTTGGAAACTGCTGTTTGTGTTAAGGATATGTGGCTTATGGCTTCCTGGCTGGATTGTGCAGTTTTCACTTGGCTAAATGACTTAAATACAGCTGCTTCTGATTTCCTGGGTAAGACTGTTCTTTTTGCAGGAGCTTCTGGTTTTTTAAACTGGAATGTCTCTTTGAAGGTTGCTGACTGAAGAGGCAATACTGTTTTAGTAGCTGCTGAGTGGCTGGGACAGACTGTTGAAAGGCTATTGGCTGCTGATTGGTTGGTGTGTTTCGCTTCCACAACATCAACATCCATTGGCTGCTCATTCTGTTGACAGGGGACTTGATTTTGCCATAGACCAATGTTGTTGGTGATTTGGGGACCTTCTGTCCAGCCCATAAAATTGGCAGATGCTGAGTTGGGTTGGTACTGGAATCCAGAGTGGGATGCATTCCAAAATAGACATTGCCATTGTCCCTGCAATAAAAAATAAATAAGTAAATGTTATATTTTTAAGTTAGAGTAACCCTACATATGCCCAGTGCTCTGGTCTAAAGTTGTGTACTTTATAGAGTATAGGTTGCCATTTCTGACACCTCACTGAAAACTAAGCCAAACAAACCTGGGTCGGGGAGGGTCCTCCAGACACAGAAGGTCCTCCAGTCCTCTGCCTGATCAGCCATAAAGCCAGAACGTCCTTAGGAAGCCTCCTCATCACAGTCCAAGTAAACTGGTCCAGAGGAAACTGGTGGAGGGGCCTAAACTGGCTTAGAAATCTGAGGAAGTCCATTTCTTGAATGCTACTATTAACATTATTTTTTAAATGCAAATAGTATAAAGAAGAAAGCCATGCGATTGTAAAGCTTTCAAGTGTGTCAATATCTTTTCTACAACTTGCTTAAAAAGGCTTTCAGCATTAATTATTGTGACATCATAAACTGTCATGGAATTCTATTTGTTATTGACTAGCTCCAACTTAATAGCTATATATTAATAGTAATTGATTTAGCTTCTATAAGGCTTTTCCAAACCTTCGTTGTAACATTTGGAATATATGCAGTAGATGGTAACGCCTCAAACAGCACCTTAATTATTATTAAGCAACTACTAACTCGAACAATTTATAGGCTTTACATGTACTTACTATAAACAAGCATAACTACTACTTAACTAGCCTACTTAGTAAAAAGACAGGTTATTTAAAAGTAAGCCTATGCAGTTGTGCTCAAATGTTTGCATACCCTGGCAGAAATGTGAAAATATGATTATGAAAAAAAACTGCCTTTTAGTTAAGTATAGTGATCATATAAAGCCATGTATAATCACACAATTGTTTGGCTCCTTTTTAAATTATAATGATAACAGAAATCACCCAAATGGCCCTGATCAAAAGTTTACATACACTTGAATGTTTGGCCTTGTTACAGACACACAAGGTGACACACACAGGTCAAAATAGCAATTCAAGTCAATTTCCCAAACATGCAGCTTTTTCAATTTCAATTAGTGTCTGTGTATAAATATTCAAAGAGTTTGTTAGCTCTCACGTGGATGCATGGAGCAGGCTAGATACTGAGCCTCCAGTGGTTACAGAAGACAAAGGTGAAGGTTCTGGAGTGGCCATCAGTCTCCTGACCTTAATATCATTGAGACACTCTGGGGAAATCTCAAAAGTGCGGTTCATGCAAGATGACCAAAGACTTTGCAGGATCTGGAGGCATTTCGCCAAGACAAATGGGCAGCTATGCCACCTGCAAGAATTTGGGGCCTCATAGACAACTATTACAAAAGACTGCATGCTGTCATTGATGCTAAAGGGGCCAATACACAGTATTGAGAACAAAGGGTATGCAGACTTTTGGTCATTTCATTCTTTTCTTTATTGCCATGTTTTGTTTTATGATTGTGCTCGTCTGTTATGACCTACAGTTGAATGTGAATCCCATAAGAAACTTAAGAAATGTGTTTTGCCTGCTCACTCATGTTTCCTTTAATAAGGGTACATATATTATAAATTTTCCAAAGGTATGCAAATTTTAGCACAACTGTATCCTTTTCATTCTTGTTTGTTCACATGAATTTTGTGAGAGAAAAAAGAGGAGACAATGCATGTTTCTCTGCACAACTTTTCTGTGCCAAAAAACAACTATGAACATTACATTTTTATAGTTAACCTTTGTCTGTTCAAATGTTTTTGAAATGATATTTCATAGGCCATTATGATGTCATCAGTGTGTACAAGATGTTCTAAAGCACACATCTACATCTGATGAAATATGTGACAGAAACATCTGTATTTTCCCATGTTGCGCTACTCTTACAGATAAGCTAAGTATTTTCCTTATCCTGAAAAAAATAAGATTATGGATCAGAACCAAATAATGTTTTTGTAAAATGTTGTAGTGTAAAATATCCTCAGTACTAACATTATTATTATTAAGTAGGTGAAGGCAGCATACATTATTAACCAAAATATTTTATAATATTAATTGCAAACTAGTGGTGATAAAAATAAATGCATATCATTCAAGTTAGATTGTTTGCATGGTTTTCCACTCCAACTGTACATACTTCTGCTATTACAACAGTAAGGACAATGGTGGTTTGTACTGCTTGTGCCTCCTGCAGCTTTTATTCAATGTCAACAGATTCTTCCTAAGTATCCAAACAGAGGTGGTTGTGCTTTTGCAAAATACAAATTAGCTGCACCTTAATTGCCTTTCAATGCTTATTCAGAGGAATCTTTCTCATATACGTATATAAGTGTTGAAGTCTATAACGTTTCAGATTCTACTTTTTTGTTATTTGTATTCGGCGAGAACTGTGATTCACTTATTATCTCTTTGATTTAATGTTGGGCTACCGGTTCCACGCACTGGTCCCCCGCACTGGTTCCCAACATTGGTTCCCAACACTGGTTCCCAACACCGGTTCCCAACATTGGTTCCCCACATTGGTCACCAAGTGAATCATAACCACAATGTTTGTGTTGCTAGCGCTGTACCCTATCAGCTGTCATACTGGACTAAGGAGTTCTTGTCAGTGTAATGCGATACATTACCATTTGTACCAGGAGTTGGACAGCACCATACAGTTTCAGTCATGGTACATGGCTTTTAGATGCCACTACTAAGATAGTAAGAAACAAATACATATTGTCCAACCCTATATTTGTGAATTTGCTTAATCAAGCACAGCTTGTAGCCATAATTATCATGTTCTTACAATTCCAATGATAGTCAACGTTTCAACCTATAGTTAACATTTCACATCTTTTTATGTATACCTTTGGTCAAAGTAGCAAATTTTGTTTATGTCAAAGAATTCTCTTTTTTGTTTCCTAATTTTTCTCATGTCCGTCATGTGGTTCAATCATCGTCCATGTTCTCTCAGGAGATCGTAGTAACCAGTGTCCACGCGGGTTCAGGCTGGACCCGACAGGACCCTACTGTTCCGGTAATAATAACGTCTGCCATTTCAGTTATTGTATTACTTTAACACACCCTATGCAAATGATCAGTGTTTGTCAAATATACTTTTGAGATTGACCTAAATTCACAATTGATTTTGAGACACTGCTGTACTGATGAAAGATGATGTGACAGGGCTAAGATGGCACAGCCATAGGTCATAAGCCATATGTCATCAGCCATAGATCATAAGCCATATGTCATCAGCCATAGGTCACGTTAACAACCCTATTGTTCCTGTTGTTCCGTAGATGAGGATGAGTGCACGGAGGGGAACCCATGTTCTCACGCCTGTCATAACGCCATGGGAACCTACTACTGCTCCTGTCCCCGGGGACTCACCATCTCTGCTGATGGCAGAACTTGTCAGGGTACGCCCCGGACACACACACACACGTCACATGTTAAATATACACACACACCTTGCTTCTGAAAACTCTCTGTCTCCTCAGACGTTGATGAGTGTTCTCTGGGTGAGCACATGTGCCATGCCGGACAAGACTGTGAGAACACTATAGGCTCCTACCGCTGTGTGATGCACTGTGGGAGAGGCTTCAGGAGGACAGCGGACGGACACAGTTGCCATGGTTACTTTACTTTTTTCCACTCCCAACGATGACAGTAGCTCCCACAAAATGTTTTCCCCCTTACTTTGAAAGAGTAATCCCACTGTTCAACTGATTTTGATGCGTCTTTCAGACATCAATGAGTGCCAGGAGTCCAGCCCGTGCAACCAGCACTGTCTGAACACAATCGGCAGCTATCGCTGTACGTGCGAGCCTGGTTACCAACTGAGGAACCGCCGTTGCTTAGGTGTGTACACAACCACATGTTTGGTAGGGGGAAAAACCCCCAATCATTTCCTTTCTCTCTTAATGCCTCTCATTTGTCCTTTTTCTTTCGTTACAACAACATTGTTGCTGCACCAATAGTTGTCCTTTTCAACTGGCAACAGGTCACAAACTTTGCTGCTGTGATTGCCCATTGCATTGTCACTGAACATTCCAAATGTTTTAAATTCTTTGTGGAAAATAACTCTCTCCTCCTCTCTCCAGACATTAACGAGTGCAGGCAAAGGGTGTGTCGTTCCGACCAGCAATGTAAAAACACTCGAGGCAGCTACACCTGTATTGACCTGTGCTCCACAGGCCTGTATAAAGGGGCCAACGGGACGTGTCTGGGTAAATGTGACAGACCACAGCATCAGTTCTTCTTTTCTTACTCCCAATCCACCCTCAAATATTACATGTTTGGTTCTGTGCAAGAGTTTATGAGTGTAATTGTCCCCTTAGCCGTACATGTCGAGATAGAAGTCTTAGAGACTGTGTATGTTTGAGTGCATATATATATAGCGTTTGCTGTTGGAAACGAGGTTTATTCAATAATTGGCGGTGTAACATTTGTGTATTCGGTCTGAAATCTCCCCATGTCTCCGCTCCCTGTAGACATAGATGAGTGCCGAGACGGGAGCCACCGGTGCCGATACAACCAGATCTGCGAGAACAGCAGAGGCAGCTACCACTGTGCCTGTCCCCGGGGGTACCGCTCTCAGGGTGTAGGGCGCCCATGTGTGGGTAAGTAACGCCTCCCCCTGCACGACTGCCCTCCGCTGCCCCGCTTCTGCCAGCAGACCTCTGTCTCTCTGTTTGCTTCAATAATACCACAGCCAGGTGGGACGTCCCATCCTGCCTCTGTTGGCTGATGCCGACGTGAGAGATGCACTGCTAGCAATCTGCTGTGGAAAGTCTCACTAACTAACTTTGAATCATCTGAATGATCATTGAAACTGGCAATACTACCGGAGTGGATGTGTGTTTAAAGACGATGACAAAACCCAGCAAGGAAAGGAACCTCGTACAGGAAATGGTTTGTCCACACAGGGCCAGCACCTCTTCCTCCCTCTTTAATTCACTTTCACAAAGGCCTTCAACTTTGAACCTATTGACCTTTCACTTTGGATTCCATCGAGCCGGAGGTCAATACTCCTTGTAATGGCATAGATTCACAGCCCTTGTATGTCCTTCCTGGATTGATGTCTGAACAAGAAATATTGTGTTGCATTTAAACTAATGGCAGAGTGCGTTAAGAGACTATTAAGATACTATTTGGTAAACTTGTGGGAAAAAAACAAGTATATTTGTAATTTCAATATTATTATTATTCAATTGAAGAACTTTTATGTAGCGTTAGATGTAATGTGTTCACTCTCCCTCTGAAAAAAGCCACTTTTAGACCTTTTAGCTCAACACGTGTTCCTCAGGGACAGGATATGTACGGTCATACGCTGGGGTGATTGATCTCCCCTGTTCTCCTCCCCTTCCTCTTGTCTTCCTCTTTTCTTTTTTCACTTCCTTCACCTTCCGCATCTGCCTCCTCCTTTACTGTTTCTCCTCAATCCGTCTACGTTCCACCTTCCGCATCTGCCTCCTTTACTGTTTCTCCTCAATCCGTCTACGTTCCACCTTCCGCATCTGCCTCCTTTACTGTTTCTCCTCAATCCGTTTACGTTCCACCTTCCGCATCTGCCTCCTCCTTTACTGTTTCTCCTCAATCTGTCTACGTTCCACCTTCCGCATCTGCCTCCTCCTTTACTTTTTCTCCTCAATTCGTCTACGTTCCACCTTTTGCATCTGCCTCCTCCTTTACTGTTTCTCCTCAAACCGTCTACGTTCCACCTTCCGCATCTGCCTCCTCCTTTACTGTTTCTCCTCAATCCGTCTACGTTCCACCTTCCGCATCTGCCTCCTCCTTTACTATTTCTCCTCAATCCGTCTACCTCCACATTCTGCACACCGGTCTCTTTTACCATTGCTCTTCTATTCCTCCCTTTCCCAACCCCCCCCCCCCCCCTGTGGTGCTGGTCCTTGGTGCCGGGACGCCGGCAGACGTTAATGAGTGCGAGCGTTCACCCCAGCCCTGTGCCTACCGGTGCCTCAACACTCTGGGCAGCTTCGAGTGCATTTGCCCCCCGGGGCGCCACCTGCTAGGGGATGGGAAGTCCTGCGCCGGGCTGGAGAGGCTCTCACCCAGCTACGAGAGCTTTTCCTACGGCTACCGCTCCTCCCAGGCCTCCTCCGAGCGGAGCTCCTTCCGGCGGCAGTACCACAGCCTGGCCTCCCAGAGCTACCCCTCCTATGCTGCCACGGGGGGGCGGTATAGGCAGCGTAGCCGCAGGGAGGCCCTGCTCTGTCCGCAGGGGTACGAAGCCAGGGTCGGCATTTGCCTAGGTAACTATTTAGGAGGCAGGCAGGGGTGGGGAGGGGGGGGGGGTTGAAAGGCAGGGAGGCGTGTCTGGCAGTTTGGCTGTTCTAGCTGGGGTTTGCTTTTCCTAGTTCAGGGTTTGATGTCCTGTTACTGATACATTGTATGCAGTTATGATAAGTTGTTCTAGAAACACTGCAGCAGCTGTTGTCCCTTTATGTGGCACCATACCAACAATTTGAAATGACAGAAAAGAGTAAAGAACAATGTAACATTTTGTGGACGTTTGACTGATGTATGGAGCTTCAGCCAACATACATTATAAATGGTTTGTTTTATCTACAAAAGTTGTCTGTGCACTTAAGGAGAAAATACCTCTTAGTGACGCAAATGAAGAAAGCTTAGCGTTTTCATTTGACAAAAGAAGCTACTTTGGCTTGTTGGCCAATGAAAATTCTGCATTTTAAGGTGTACCTTAACATATGTCCTGTTTAACTAATGTGATAAAACACAAGTACGTCAGTCTTTTGTACTGCCAAGCCACCTATAGTGGGGCAAAAAAGTATTTAGTCAGCCACCAATTGTGCAAGTTCTCCCACTGAAAAAGGAGAGAAGCCTGTAATTTTCATCACAGGTACACTTCAACTATGACAGGCAAAATGAGAAAATAATCCAGAAAATCACATTGTAGGATGAATTTATTTGCAAATTATGGTGGAAAATAAGTATTTGGTCACCTACAAACAAGCAAGATTTCTGGCTCTCACAGACCTATAACTGCTCCTTTAAGAGGCTCCTCTGTCCTCCACTCGTTGCCTGTATTAATGGCACCTGTGTGAACTTGTTATCAGTATAAAAGACACCTGTCCACAACCTCAAACAGTCACACTCCAAACTCCACTATGGCCAAGACCAAAGAGCTGTCAAAGGACACTAGAAACAAAATTCTAGACCTGCACCAGGCTGGGAAGACTGAATCTGCAATAGGTAAGCAGCTTGGTGTGAAGAAATCAACTGTGGGAGCTATTATTAGGAAATGGAATACATACAAGACCACTGTTAATCTCCCTCGATCTGGGGCTCCACGCAAGATCTCACCCCGTGGGGTCAAAATGATCACAAGAACGGTGAGCAAAAATCCCAAAACCACACCTAGTGAATGACCTGCAGAGAGCTGGGACCAAAGTAACAAAGCCTACCATCAGTAACACACTACGCCGCCAAGGACTCAAATCCTGCAGTGCCAGACGTGTCCCCCTGCTGAAGCCAGTACATGTCCTGGCCCGTCTGAAGTTCGCTAGAGAGCATTTGGATGATCCAGGTGAAGATTGGGAGAACGTCATATGGTCAGATGAAACCAAAATAGAACTTTTTGGTAAAAACTCAATTTGTCGTGTTTGGAGGACAAAGAATGCTGTGTTGCATCCAAAGAACACCATACCTACTGTGAAGCATGGGGGTGGAAACATCATGCTTTGGGGCTGTTTTTCTGCAAAGGGACCAGGATGACTGATCCGTGTAAAGGACAGAATGAATGGGGCCATGTATCGTGAGATTTTGAGTGAAAACCTCCTTCCATCAGCTAGGGCATTGAAGATGAAACGTGGCTGGGTCTTTCAGCCTGACAATGATCCCAAACACACCGCCCGGGCAATGAAGGAGTGGCTTCGTAAGAAGCATTTCAGGGTCCTGGAGTGGCCTAGCCAGTCTCCAGATCTCAACCCCATAGAACATCTTTGGAGGGAGTTGAAAGTCCATGTTGCCCAGCAACAGCCCCAAAACATCACTGCTCTAGAGGAGATCTGCATGGAGGAATGGGCCAAAATACCAGCAACAGTGTGTGACAACCTTGTGAAGACTTACAGAAAACGTTTGACCTCTGTCATTGCCAACAAAGGGTATACAACAAAGTATTTAAATAAACTTTTGTTTATAATAATACTTATTTAATAATACTTATTTTCCACCATAATTTGCAATTAAATTCATTAAAAATCCTACAATGTGATTTTCTGGATTTTCTTTTCTCATTTTGTCTGTCATAGTTGAAGTGTACATATGATGAAAATTACAAGCCTCTCTCATCTTTTTCAGTGGCAGAACTTGCACAATTCGTGGCTGACTAAATACTTTTTTGCCCCACTGTATGTGTATGCAGTGCACAAGCTACTGGCCATCCCGATGATTATGTGCAGTGGCATGTTTCTATCATTATACGATCTACAAAGAAATCTCTTAAATGTCCCCTTAATTTAGGAACGATCCTTGGATAAAAGGGTATTTTTGTGTTTGTGGCATTAGATATCAACGAGTGTGAGGTGAAGGACACATGTCAGCATGAGTGTATGAACAGTCCAGGGAGCCACAGGTGTCTGTGTCCTGCAGGCTACCGCCTTATGACCAATGGCAAGACCTGCCAAGGTGAGGGAAACACCTCCACGTCAATCAACCACCAGTCACACTTCTTTGCTTTTCTATTTATTTATAGACCTCCAAATCATCATCGATCAAAGAGAGCCTCTTTATGCCCTACTATGATGAATACACATTCGATTAAAGACATTTCATGTAGAAACATACTGGCACATATTTGCCTGAAAGGTTGGATTAATTCATGTCTTCAGTATCCCAACTTTTTCACACTTCTTTTAATTTTTTGCCTTTTAAATGATCAAAGCTTACCTAAGAGGGCTATACTGCAATAAGAAATATATGTTTTAGGCACCTCAGCAAAGTTATGTATACAGGTACATCGCAATGCGTTGTGCCCAAGG
This sequence comes from Novumbra hubbsi, assembly GCA_016801125.1. NCBI lineage: Eukaryota > Metazoa > Chordata > Actinopteri > Esociformes > Umbridae > Novumbra > Novumbra hubbsi. The sequence continues at coordinate 10,125 of JACXGK010005735.1, forward strand.
ACAGCTCTTAGCCTAGGCATATTGGCAATATATCACATCCCTTGTAGCTTGCTGCTGAATTATACAGTGTGCTCAACGTCTGAATCGTCTTATGTATCACATGTTGTATTCGTGCAGACATAGACGAGTGTTTGGAGCAGAACATCCAGTGTGGAAACAACAGGATGTGCTTTAACATGAGAGGAAGTTACCAGTGTATCGAGACTCCCTGCCCACCCAACTATCAGAGAGACCCAGTAACAGGGTAAAGATTCCCGGCGTGGTCACATTCATTCATGGACACACTCACCTTTTCACTGCCACACCCGCAAACCCTCACTTGTATATCTGCACATTGTCCTTCCCTTTGAGATGAGATGTGGCGTAAGAGCTTATCGTCCATGTTGTGTGCTCCTCGTCATAGGTTCTGTCTAAAGAACTGTCCGCCCAACGACCTTGAATGTGCCCTGAGCCCTTACGCGCTGGAGTACAAGCTGCTGTCCCTCCCTTTCGGCATAGCAGCCAATCAGGACCTCATCCGGCTGGTGGCGTACACCCAGGAGGGCGTGGTGCATCCGCGGACCTCCTTCCTGGCGGCGGACGAGGACACGACGTTGCCCTTCGCCTTGCGAGACCAGAACCTGAAAGGGGTGCTGTTCACGACCCGGGCCCTCCGAGAGCCCCGCACCTACCGGATGAAGGTCCGCTCCCTGTCCTACAGCCCCGACGGAGGCATCGAATACCAGACCACCTTCATCGTCTATATCGCCGTCTCCGCCTACCCCTACTGAGAGCACTTTAACCCAGAGTCACGGAGGCTGGGGGGGTCTGGAAAGCTGCCACATGTAAACAGGAACTAGTAGGGGGACAACTGGGAGCTAAAACCAGGTGGTAGAACAGGGAAGGTCTCCACAATCAAACCTAGAGCACAACAAAGTTCACACAAAAGCGAGTTCCCCTTGGTTAAAAGTAAAAGTCTACCATTTTGCCTGACCTCCATGAATATTGTTCCCTCCCATGCATATGAGCTTTGTGGTTCTAGAACAAATGGTTTGACCCTCTTATCCTGTCCCCCTTTCACTAGGTGTAGAGAAATTTACATATGACCCAGACAGCTCTCTAGAGCCCTCCGCAGGCTCAATGTGGCAGAGGCAAGGAACACCAGCTAGTCTTCATTAACGTCTACCTATTAACTTATTGGGAAGTGCTTGAATATGAAAAAAGGGTAGGTTCCCTACTGAACTCCAGGTTAGTCACAAATTGTGACATCAGAGCGGAGACTACATATGGTCATTTTGTCTTGAATGGTGCTTGTAGACTTGTTGGCGAGGTAGGTTTGGCTGTATGTCAGTCCAACCTTTTCCCACCTCAGGTAATCCTCCCCCAGGATACACCATCCCCTCCCTCCATTGTCAGTCTCAAATAGGAACCATAGCTATTATTATTGTCAATAACAACAAAGGTTCATATGACAAGTTCATCTATAGTCACAGTACCAAGATGTATTCTATTTTTTATGATTTGTATATATATTTTTGTCTTAATGTATTTCTATACTGTATTGTATAAATGTTTTATATAAAATAAATGAGATATACAATCAAGGCATAGAGGTCATGTTACTTAAAATGTATCCACTGCAAATACCTTTCACCTAAAAATAACTCAAACTGGTTTTTTTTAAACATATATTTTATATTATTTAATCACAAAAGCACCCACATACAAAAGGAATATTGTTATTAAGGCAGTTTGTACACCAGTTTGGTATGTTCTGTTGGATTTTTGCACTAGAGCGTTTAAAATTTGTACTGCAACATTATTAAACAGTTACTACCGTTTGGCTGAATCATAACTGATGAGAATATTAAAACAAGAAAAATATTCACACATGGCGATCATTCATCACAATGTGGTTAACCCATTGACCCTACTCACCACAACCCATCCATACTGCACTTAATTAACTAGGACCCACAGGTCGGCTGTACTTCTGCATCATACGGGTCCCTCCCAAGACATCATTGTATTACATATTATAACAATTAGAAACATTTAAGCAATTTGATAGGATCTCTACAACGAGAATATCGATATTGTTGGTCCTCAAAAAAGTGCCCAAAAATGAATTCACCAACTTGTTTTTTAATGTAAACAATAGTGAAAGAAATAACCCTAAATTGAGCCACCATCGGTCAAACGCTGCTTAAGGCTTTACTCCAAGTAGCCATTTCTATTTAAACTGAGATCATTCTGGAAAGCAATCGGCTAATCAACTAAATCCAGGTAGTGAACCAAAAACATACTGTCGTAGCTACTTGAAGCTTTTTTGAAATACTGCTCAATTAGCTGAAAGCTAATGGTGCTTAGAAATACCAAGACAAACTGGGAAGGACTAGAAGTGATGGCACTCAAAAAGGTACTAGTGTGTGAGAATTAAAGAGAAAAATGTAAAAAAACTACTTCACAAAATGAATGGGTCCTGATTAAAACTTTTCTTAAATCAGCAGAAAAGCATCCTTTATAAAACATTAACTGATGCCCTGTAAATTCACGTCAGCAAGGTATTCGGTCTGTCACAGAACATGCATATGTTTACTGGAAGACTGTCTAGAATTCACGAGAATACTTGAAAGAGTGGGGCTAATAATCCCCATTTGGCCAGATTAGGTGTTCAGACATTTTTTGCAGGCTCACAATCCCTGCATCCCCAATTCCTCCGTGGTTGTAGTTAGGCCTCCAACTACCATACACGTCTAAGACCAAATTAGGGGAATACATCAATAAGTATCTGTTCAACTTGGTTGTACACTACCAGATATTCAATAAAAAAATTATGGTGGTCAATTTACCTGACAATTTTCCTGAGATAAACAAAGCAAGACTTAAAAATAGCGCTTTAACATTGTGTCTGTCTTGGGTGTTTGGTTGAATTTGTAAAAGAGTTGTTGAGTGCGTTGTCCGTATTTACAGAGAGGGAGTTGTAAGTGAGATCTGAGAAGAAGCAGAGAGGGATGGAGGAAACTATTCCCCTTGGAACTATACCTATATATCTACTATATCTTCCAAGTGTGTAAAGTGTACCAGACAGATGCTGTGAAGGACATGGAAGAACTGTTCCCCATCGTCTTACGTCAGGCGGCGTCATTACACACGCAAAGCGTCTCAAGGAGTCAGTGCAGGCAGAACCTACACCTTATGTGACAATGCCCCTCAAGTTAGACAGTCTTCCTGGCTGTTAGTACTCTGACGATGCATCCAACTCCACCGGCAGATAGCGCCTAGGACAGAGGAAAACGTATGCAATTAAGTCTGCATAGATTTCTTTGCTAATGAAGTCAATTTCCAATACTTGTGATGACAAAATGTTTAGCATAGTAAAATGGAAAATAATTGACCTAATGTTTTGTCAGACCCCATTGAGAAAATCGGCTTGTTTTTGTCTTAGATGTTAGGGTAAAGGTTATGAACTGAGTTATGTTTCTTATTATTCTTGGGAGATAAGGATTAGGTTTATGGATACATTGTTGGGACAAAAGTTAAGGAAAATAGGATTTTGTCCCCACAATGACAGTAAATGTAATGTGTGGGTGCAGTACCTTTTCGTGCCACTGAAGCAGAACAGCACTACTGTTGTCTGATGGTGTCTCAAAGCCTTTGTAGATATACTTCATGAGCAAATCCACTCCATTTTTATCCAGTGACTGGACCCCCTTCTCTATTTCACTGCTCTTAAAAGAGCTCAGCACCTTCAACACCAGGCCTTCAGCACGGACCTGAACAGACATGACATATTTCATGAAAAGATCCACTGGGAACGCACACATGGAAATCTCCTGGCAACAAACTAAGCAACCCATTTTGTCATCATGGCAAAAAAGCTACAATATAGCCTATATCAAATGCACTAGAAATGCAAGCTCAGCAGAGCATAATGACACTGAGGACAAATTCTTGATTATGCCTTCCCAAAAATAACAATAACATAATTGCAATAAGTTAAAATGTTGTAGTTAGAATGTAAACATCACAAATTATTGTATATTCACATCAGGTGCCGATCTAGTTAAATCACATAATGAGAAAGTTACTGTTGACATAGTATGACTAGGCAGACAGATCATTAACTGGTTAATAATCATCGGCTTGCTGAGCTTAAACATTGTGAAATAACTTTCTGTGAATTAACATTACAAGGGATTTTTGTTAGTATAATAAATCTTAACGTTGCAGAAATTTTACAGGTGAAAGAATCAGACACAGGTTTTTCATAAAATCATGTTAGTTCCCATTAACCTGATGAAGAATAGACAGAACAATTATATATATATATACTTATATATTATATTGTATGTATACGCAATTATATATATAATATTGTGTGTATATATATATATATATCTCATGTAATCACTTTTCTATCAATTGGGTGTTAATTGATCAAGCGTTCAACCAGGTTAATTGAGCCCAAGGCCTCATATTATTATTTTTAATCCGTCAGTCTTTCTTTGATTCTTCCACATTACTAAGGTACACATTTTGGATTTCTTTGTGTCTTTCAAGGACAGTGGATGGACATCTTATCTGTACTCTTGCTCCAGCTCCACTGCTATTGCCATGATCAGTACAATATGTGGTTGTTTATATATCATATAGAGGCCAGAAGGACCTGTGGCTTGTCCTTGACTCTCTTGGGAGAAATCCCAAAAGAATTAACTATAAAGAATTATAAGAGTGTCTGATTGCTTGCAGGTCAGTTGTTTTGCAGACCGGTTTGTGAATTCACAAACTCTGTTAGGAATTGTGAGAAAATTTTTTTTTGATGCTAATCTTAACGAGAACAGACCCTGATATCAACCAATTCAAGACACCCGAGTGGCTTGAATGGATCTCAAGACTATCTGCTTATTGTGTTTAAAATGGATATACTTGACTCACCTTGACGTTCTGGTTCTTTGTATTGATTGGAGGGTTCTTCAGGACTGCTAGTAAGGCCTCCATAAGGTTGCCTGTGCAATAAGGGGTTAAGGAGGCAATATATACATTATCAGGTTATCTGTATTATTCTGCAATCCTAGACCTACCATATGTCTAATCCAATCAGACATGTCCCTCACTCGTCGTTAGGAAGAACAAAACAGAATAAAAGAAAAACTTTAAATGGCACAATTTAGTACTTATCACACACCTACCCCTCAACCCACAAGCAACCTAGCCACACCCACTAACAACACAGGAAGTGCTGCACTGAGCTTTGTCCTTTTGCTACTGACTTATATGGCATTGAACTCAACTTCCTCATTCAATGTCAATCACAAGCTCATAGCATTGCAAAAAGAATTCTGTTCAACTGGCTAACTTACTCGACAATGTATAAGGATGTATCACCAAGAAACAATGTTAACAATAGATTATCCCTTACTGTACTTGTGTATTTGTAAAAGAATATCTGAAAGCCACCAGACAAATCAAAATCAAGGCTTTCAGGGTTCAGGTTCACAAAATGTTGTCTCTTCCTGGATTCACCTTGAATAGTTGACTTTTTTTTTTGTGATTGATCACAATCCAAGTTATTAAAAGGCAAGTTATGCATCGATTACAAACCAGGATGTGTGCCAAAATACTTTACATTGAAACCTTACCAAGTTGATTCAAACATTCATTGACTTTGTGCAACAGAAATTGCTCCAAGGGAAGCACAAAAAGCTTGCACGTATGTATTATGTTTGCAAAACATATAGCAGGTAAGTACCCCTAATAACTGTCTATGTACTAGTTAAATAGATAGCTTGGCTAAGATGTGCAGAACTAGCCACCACCACACCCAGGCCGGTGGTTAAAAAAACACCTTGCAACCCAACAAGCAAAGTGAGTAAAATAAGCATTGCATTGTTCTAGCTAATGTTGATAAAAGGATATTGTCTAATTAGTGAGTCCACTTCTGCCTCGTCAGGACCCAGTTGGTTCTCGCCTCCATCCTCTTCGTCAACAAATTTGTTCTCGTCGTATTCGTCCACGTCCACCGTCCTGAATCGATTAGATACAGTATTTTTTGACATTGTGATAAGTATTCGTTCCTTTATTAAATTAAAGAATTTGGGTTTATAGTAATAAAACCCTACAATTAACACTCCGGTTTCCTCCTATCAGTCACTGACACTAACGTCAATTAATTACGATCAAGTCTTGTGACACTTCCGGGTCATGAAGGTCTTGAACGTTTCAAAATAAAAGTCGACGACGTATTAGAAAAAGTGTCAAGACTCCAAACATTCAAAATGTTTCAAACATGTTCCCAGTTCAAATATATACAGCCAATGAAAATCAATGTATATACAAAACATATTCCTTAATAGCCGAAAAAGTATTCTAAGCACCGCAGAATGTAGAATACTGTGTATCTTTGCAAACTAGGCCATCAAATCATGAGGCACTGTATAATTTCAAGTGTACAATTTACAATCATCTGGAGTCAGTAAAAATTGTTGAATTTCTATTTACTCATGGCCAGGAGGGCATTTGCAGCATGTGTGTATTTAAACTGATTTGGACACGGCAAGAACAGATCCTTCTGGGAATCTCGAACGTCCACTATCCTCTACAACAGGCCATTACCAGGAAACCTGGGCAGCGTGGAGAAAGAGATATGCCTGGGCCCCATCACTTATGGATGGACATTGGATATTATTACAATGAGTAGGCACCCCCAAGCCATGGTCCCCGTGAACCATATACCCCTTTCCCCACGTCACTATGGCCCTGATAACAGCAATGCCCAAACTTATTGGAGGACAACGCTTCAGGTTTTCATCCTCTCCTATAATTAGGGACTAAGATCTCAGGCACCAGATGAGGGATATAAACTACCAGGTAGAAACCAAAAACCGATGTGTATTAAGCTTCAGGATGGACATTGGGCAGCCGTGCACTACTCACTTGTCTGGGTTGCTCTGCATGGTCACGTGTTGTTGACCTTGACTTATTGGCTAAAGGTTTAATGAAGGCATTAACTTCAGGTTACACCCTTGACTAGAATGATGCAATTAACAATCAATTTTGAATAAATACATTATTTTGAATGGTTTACTTTTCATAAATGAATACATTATTTAAATTGTAATTTACAAATCCTCTTATGTTTTAAGATTTCATTTCTTTTCAGACATATTTTGTGATAATTTAATTTCTCCCAGGTTTAGGACAGCTGTGCAAAGGGTGAGTGGTGAGTGGTGAGGTTTATTTGGGATTAACAAAGGGATATTCCCTGTCAGAGTCCAAGTCAAAAATATTTGGGGCAGAAGAGCTTTTGTAGAACTTCCATGGTTGGGGGATGGAAGACTCAGATTATTACATTCCTTTTGCCCAACATTTTTTATTAATGTTAAAAAGAGGAAATGTTGCTTTCATGGCCCTTTCTACTGCTATGCTTTCTACTTATTCAGGTACCTCCCTATTTCAGTCAGCAGGGGGAGGAAGAACATAGGAAATATAAAATGTTCTGTGTTTACAAACATTGCTTTGTGTGTTTCCAGTTATAAACACAATGTGGTAAATGGAATGCAGCAGTGTCATGTATTTAGTCCCATCTTATTGACCCTAATAATTTATTATATTTTGGGGATCAATCAAATCAAATTAAGCAATTCACTGAGCAATTCATTCATTCATTGAGCAATTCGCACAAAGTGCTTTCAAGATACCCAGTCTGAAACCCCCAAAAACCTGCAACAACAAAAATTGAGCCATAGTGGTTAGTCAATAATAGGGTTGGAAATTAAGAAGAAACTAATAAAGGAGATGGACCATGAGGGGTGGCCAGTCCTCTTCTGGCTATGTTGGGTAATAATATATTAAAAAAAAATAATTGTATGCTATTTGACTGGATATACAGGCAGCAATGAATTGAGATTATGGTGCAATCAGGAAAAGGGGTAAGAATATGTGTTTTGTTACGAAATGCTGTTTAAAAAATAGACTATTTAGTGCCATGGTGATTCAGATAACATAGTAGGAGCAGCATATAAAGACAATCCATTCTAATGTGCCTCCATGGCTTTACGCAAGGCAGTGATGGTTTAATAGAAATAAATAAAAAAGCTTGTGTGAATAAGAGAATGTAGGAATTATTGTAGTTCGATAAATTCAATCAAATTTTTGGTGTTTAGTGGTATACACAGATGGAAGGATGCTACGGATGCCCACGCTTAGGGGTGACTTTAAACAATATAAAACCAAACAAAAAAAGAATCTGTTAGGCATTTCAACAACTATTCAACATTCCACCCAACAAGGTTGCAGGGAAACATGAAGTGTTGCTCCCTCCTTGCAGTTCCCCCTGCCTTTTGAAGTTGAGGTAGCTTCTTCAGCACATCTCTTTGTGGTAAAAAAAAGCCACGTCATTCTCCTTGAATGCAAAGTGGGTTTCTCATTGATATTTTGCCCTCGGATTCTGAGAAATCTTGCACTAATTTTCTGAATTATAGCTGCTTTTGGTTTCAAATGTAACTAAAAGTCACCAACTAACAGATCTGCAATGTCTGGTTCGTTACTCTCAGAATCAGAAATCAGAATCAGAAACAGCTTTATTGCCAAGTACATTTACACATTCAAGGAATTTTCTTTGGTGCTATGGTGCATGACAGAAAAAAACAATAAGTAATATGAGGAAAATTACAGTAAATATAAAATGTGCAAACATTTACTTAATAAGTTGAAAAGTGCAATGTGCCTCCTGCCAGATGGGAGTGGCTGAAACAGTTTGTGTCCTTGGTGGGAGGGGTCAGACATAATCTTTCCAGCGCTCCACAGGGTCCTGGTGGTGTACAGGTCCTCGAGGGATGGCAGATTGCAGCCAATCACCTTCTCTGCAGATCTAATGATACGCTGCAGTCTGCTCTTGTCCTTGGAAGTGGCAGCAGCGTACCAGATGGTGATGGAGGAGGTGACGATGGACTCAATGATGGCTGTGTAGAAGTGCACCATCATTGTCCATCAGCTGCCGCAGGAAGTACATCTGCTGTGCTTTTTTGGTAATGGAGGTGATGTTTTGCTCCCACTTGAGGTCCTGGGTTATCATGATGCCCAGTAAGCAGAAGGACTCTACAATAGTGTTTGGGGAGTCACACAGGGTGATGGGGGTGGGTGGGGCTGGGTTTTTCCTAAAATCCACAACCATCTCCACTGTCTTCAGAGCGTTGAGCTCCAAATTGTTCTGTCTGCACCAGTTCACCAGGTGGTCAATCTCCCACCTGTAGGCGGTCTCATCCCCACCAGAGATGAGCCCAATGAGGGTGGTGTCATCCGCAAACTTCAGGAGCTTGACGGAATGATGACTGGAAGTGCAGCAGTTGGTGTACAGGGAGAAAAGCAGAGGGAAAAGGATGCAGCCTTGAGGGGATCCAGTGCTGATGATCCAGGGATCTGAGACATGTTTCCCCAGCTTCACGCGTTGCCTCCTGTTAGACAGGAAGTCAGTGATCCACCAGCAGGTGGATTCGGGCACATGTAGCTGGGAGAGCATGTCTTGCATCAGGGCTGGAATGATAAAGGCAGAGCTGAAGTCCACAAACAGCATCCTGACTAGGTTCCTGAGTATTCCAGGTGCTGTAGTATAAAGTGGAGGGCCATAAGAGAGTCGGTGATGGCTTTAAGGTGAGACAGCACAAGGTGCTCAAATGACTTAATGACCACAGAGGTCAGGGCGACAGGTTTGTAGTCGTTAAGTCCTGTGATCCTTGGTTTCTTGGAGATGATGGTGGAGGCCTTGAAGGAGGCTGGCACGTGGCATGTCTCCAGTGAGGTGTTAAAGATGTCTGTGAACACCGATACAGCTGATCAGCACAATGCTTCCAAGTGGATGGAAAGACAGAGTCTGGCCCAGCTGCTTTGCGGGGGTTATGTCTCTTAAACAGTCTGTTAATGTCCCTCTCCAGGACAGAAAGAGTCGTTGTTGTGGTAGGATGGGGCCACTGGGATAGGCAGTTTGGGACTGCCCCATACTCCTGCTGAGGTGGGGTAGGTGGGCTGGGGCTGGGGGATGGCGGCACAGGGGATGGTGTCAGAACTGTCCCATTGTCTTTCAGAACGACAATAGATCTCGTTCAGGTGGTTGGTCAGGCGAGAGTCGTTGATGGAATGGGGGGCTTTAAGCTTGGTGTTGATAATCTGCCTAAGGCCTCTCCAGACAGAAGCAGAGTTGTTCACCTCCTTACTAAAACTGTACTTTGACTCTCTAAAACTGAAACATCTCAGAGGAGAGCTCCTCCTGAGCTCTCATACTCAAGAGATTCATCAAGTGGGATGGGAACATCTCTCCTCAGAGCTGCCGTCCACTGTGATTTATTTGTTTGTTGTTGTACAATGTATAAAATATGAAAAAAAACAAATCAGTTCTGTAATACTAAAGCAATGTATGTTCCACAGCAATGTATGTACCACAGCCAGATGAAAACAATTCCTGAATCTATTGTCACATGACAACAAATGTGTCAACTTACCCACTGGCTTATTTTGCCCCACTCTCCATTACTGAATATAATATAAAGAAATGGTGACAATAATCTTTGGACTGCAGTGGAGAAGGCAACACTTAGAAGAGTGGTAATAATGTTAAATGATCTGCTTTGTTTATTTTGAGATTTGAGGAGTCACTGTCTTAAGATTTTTTAAGAGAAATAATGGCTATTGTTTACTTGGGTTACAAAATAACGGAATTGAGCATTTAATATAGTGAACAAGTTCAGTTAGGTAGAGGTTAAAACACAAATCCAAAAGTGTGAGAAAACTGAATTGTTTTTAGAGACAGTGTGGTGTCAGTGATAAGGGGAGATAAAGAATAAATGAATTATTCTGAGAGATCTTGCAGAGTAATTGGAGCAGAATGTAGCTAATTATTACAATTGTTTTTGATAAAATCGCTAGGCAAACATTGATCCTTTACTCTTTGTTATTTTTTATTACAGACTTTTAATTTGTTTCCTCAATAATGAATAGGCAATATTCCACAACGTCAGTGTTTTAGATATTTTGACAAATTTATAATAAAAAAGTAAAACGTAACTAAGACATTTACAAGTACTCGCACACTTTGCTATGACACTTGAAATTGAGGTCAGCTATTTTCTTTGATCATCCTTGAGATGTTTCAGCAAACTTGATTGGAGTCCACCTGCAATAGATTAAATTGATTGGACATGATTTAGAAAGGCAATCACCTTTCTTTATAAGGTCTTACAATTAACCGTACAACGCAGAGCAAAAAACAAGTTATGAGGTCGAAGGAATTTTCTGTTGAGACAGAATAGTGGCGAGGTACAAATCTGGAGAAGTACTTTCTCCACTTTGCTAGCTACTTCAAATAGGGAGCTATTTACAATTTTTAAACCCAAAAGTGCCACACAGTATTTTACTAGCATAAATAGATGCAAAAATCTGATGGAAAACACTGATGACTTTTGGAGCAGGGGTTCATTTGAGGTTTGTTCGAATCTAAGGAAGTGTCTCCTTATTAATGATCAAATATTTACTTGTCAACATCCTTAGTTACATGGGTGGAGACCAAACATAAACTCAAAGGTATCCAGGATCACAACCATTTCCATCAACAAAGGCGTGTGACCTGTATACCACTCCAAGCTGCAGTGACACTCAATTAAATCAAACCCTAGTTGTTGTACTTGGGGAAAATGTCATTTTAAAGGTTGGATTATCTTAGAATTACCTCAACTGCTGCCAAGGAGACTGCCTCAAAGGCATATTCTTTAACATTACAGAATGAGTAAATAAAATCACGCAACCTGCTCTCAGGTTTTTGAAAGAGCAAAGCTGTCATCAACGCAAAGGGTATTGGGGATTTGTTGAACACTTTTAAGGGTTAATACATGATTCCATTTGTGTTCTTTCATAGTTTGGAGGTTTTTTACTATTATTCAACTGAGGAAAATAGCAAACGTAAAGAAATAACCTTGAATGAGAGGGTGTGTCCAAGAATTGGACTGGTATGGTGTCTTAACTACACAACGTGTTGTTGCTACGACCAGCCATTTTGTGCTATCTGATTAGAAGGAGATGGAGTAGATGTAGATGGATCAGCATACTACGTAAGCTGATACTCTAATTACAAAACTGTTTTGAATAGTTGATTGTTTTGAAAGTAATGAATTGTTGGATTCAGTTGATAGCCTTGCAGTTAAAGTTCATTACTACAAAACCAGACACTTCACCCTAGATGCTCTAAAGGTTGTTGCTGTGAATGAGAATGTAGTCTCAGTCAACTTAATTTGTAAAATACGTGAATATATTTAAAGTCATTAATAAAGAATAGGATTTACATCAGGAATATGGGAATCAGACTGCTGTTCACTCTTTGACTCACCCATTATTTCTCAAGTTGTGGCGGAACAACTTACTTTACCGACCCTAATGACCCTTAACTAACACTGACACTTTCCAATTGGATCAGAATTTCTGGACCACATCGCCAAATCTGACAGGCCGCCAGGATCTAGACCGTGTCAACTATGCAAGAAAGGATGGCTCACTTTGTTTGTATTGCGGTCGACGTGTGTTGAAAGTACGTGTGATGGAAGCGCTGGAATCTGACTCACTCTTGTAGAATAGCCTACTGCGGTGTGAGAGAAAATGGGGAGAGATTGTGTGTGAAGCACCGTCTAATGTCCTCAGATAATAATCTCCGTCACTAGCCAAGTGCATCAAAAAACAATCACATGGCATGTCCCTCAAGTGTGGTGTGTGGGAATAACATAGAGTAATAACACGCCAGTACAGAAATCATTCTGACCTCACATACATGAAGACAGACATAGGCAAACAGATATGTGGCAGTGACTGTAATTTGCAGCAATGATATAATGAAGGGGAGCATGTCAAGGTCAATTCAAAGGGCGTCTGATGAGATATTTCCGTGCCAGTGTGTAGGCTCCCTGAGATGTACACCGCAACAAAGTATTCCAGGCACATAATTAGCACATGATGAGAATATTACATTGGAATGATTTAATTGGATAATGTAACAACTTACCGTTAGATGTGCTTCAACAGGTCTCTAACCAGCCACACTGTGGATGGCTACAGTTATAGAATTTGGCTGGAACAATGTTCATCTGGGAATCTCTTGGGCTTCCTTCCATGGAATATTTACTAATGTGTGTAGGTGTATTATTCAATTGTATCAACTTTGTTCTGTTTTCATTGACCTTATGTATGTAACTACTCAAGTGACAAATTAAAGCTATACAGGCAGAAGTTACGTAGTCCAAAAGGCCTTGCCATGGTATTTCCTTTCATAAGGCTTAAGGCCTTGCCATGGTATTTCCTTTCATAAGCCTATGTATTCCAGTCCAGTCTTGTAGAGCGCATCTGGGGTTTAAACCTTGAATTTACAGTGTCTTCATGCACCAAAGTTGGAATCTGCAATGGGGGGTGGGGGGGGGGGAATGTCCGAGCCATGGTCATTGTTATTGTATGACAAAGCCGAGGTGGAAAAATCTCTGGGAGCATTGAGCCTCAAGATGAACAATTGTAGTCCACGATGCTGCTTCAACCCATATTCAATAATGTGCTTATTTGCAGCAATATCTTTGTAGTATTTCAAATGAGAATCATAGTTTGACAGTTAATGATTTCAGTTGCTCCATATTCCTAGCCACAAGAAAATGAATGGTTGGTGTCAACCCCGCTGGAGCCCATTATGTTATGGACATGGTTTCTTCTTTACATGGTTTTAACTTGCATTTGCAGATGCAGTGAGGTACTAAGTTAACAGATACTGTTTTGTGAAAGTGTTTGAGCCCATACTACTACAGAATTGTGTTCCGTTTTTAATGCAGTGCCCCCTGAGGGCCCGGAGGTCATTGCCATCCAATTGGTTTTCGGATTCTCTGAATTTTTTAATGATATTATGAACTGTAGATGAGATCCCAAAACAGTGTGAATTGTAATTGTCATTGTTGCACTATTTGCATGTGCTGTCTTTCACAGTTCTGGTTTGATCTTTTAATACCCAATTATTTTACTGACCTGTTGCCATTTGACTTAGTTAGATGTTCCACCAAATTTAGTTTTTTAACATTTGTGATGCCTTAGACTTAGTAGATCAAAACGCAGGAGGTACACAAAAACAAGGTTTTATTTCACCTTGGTAAGAAATGACACTGTAGTGCTTTAGGCACAAGCTATTGTAACAACACACAGGGGAGAAACAATATTCTCTTTGGTATAATGCACGCAGTGCATGGAACATCAAACAGGAAACAATAACACACACAGAGACAAGCCACACGAGGGCCTATATACCTAGTAGATAGGAAGCAGCTGTGGGTAATCAGGGAGGGATGCGTTCACAGGACATGGGAAACAGGACAAACATGAACGATGGCAACTACAAGGCCGGCGACGTTGAACGCCGGGGTGCCACGCGACCGGAGGGGAGCCTGCCGCTAGGTGGAGACGTGACAGCATTACACAACTGTTGCCAGTCTTTTATTTCTGAAACGTGGCATCAAATACAAAGTGGGCATATCTTTTCCAAGAAACATTGAAATGTCTCAGTTTCAACATTTGATATGTTGTCTTTGTACTATTTTCTATTGAATAAAGGGTTTAAATTTTGCACATCATTGTATTCTGTTTTTATTTTGCATCTTACGCAGTGGCACAACTTTTTGGGAAAAAGGGTTGTAAATAAATTATCAAATGTAAATAATAACAATATATTCTGTTCTTTCTAACATTATAATCCCTTTTGGTTGACTTGGTACAATATCTTTTGGATCTAAACTAGAACATCCACAAACGCTTAATACAACCACACCCTACCTTCTAGGTCTAGATGATATAAATAGCAGCCTGACCTCTCCCTCTCCTTACACTTTGCTCTTTATCACACTGAGCAGAACAGTACAAACCTTCTTGTTCAAGCACACACAGAGCTTAATATAAATTCTGGCAAGGCGCCCGGATGTTTTCTCTCCCAATGCCAAGGGGGAGCTGGACCAATTTGTGGGGTGGGCTGGTTATTAACTTTTACATATTTCTTTATATAAAAAAAATTTGTGAAAGCCTTTAGGGCAGGGGTCTCAAACCGGTTCCACGGAGGGCCGAGTGTTTACAGGAAAAAACTAAAACCTGCAGACACTCTGCCCTCCGTGGAACCGGTTTGAGACCCCTGCTTTAGGGTGTTTAACCTCGCAGATTTGTGACTATAGCTTCCCTTAGCCCTGATGGAGTGCCGTGCCTGTATACATTTGACCTAAAAAATCACTAAAGGGAGGTTTCTATTATAGTCTTGTGTACTAACATGTGTACTAAGTTGTGTTTCAGTGCTTGTATTTTTCTACATAAACTTTTTACGTAGTGGTTATACTATCACTTAAAATGAATATGGTATTATATAGTATTGCTGACCAAAAATGAAGAATAAAATTAAACTAGCTGATGGATGTAAACAATGTTCTCCCTAAAACACAACATTTAGCAGGCACATATCAGGTTATTAACTTTTAAAAATGACTGGGGCTACGCATATACAGTGGGGAGAACAAGTATTTGATACACTGCCGATTCTGCAGGTTTTCCTACTTACAAAGCATGTAGATGTCTCTGATTTTGATCATAGATACACTTCAACTGTAAGAGACGAAATCTAAAACAAATCCAAAACAATTCAGAAAATCACATTGTATGATTTTTGAGTAATTAATTTGCATTTCATTGCATGACATAAGTATTTGATCACCTACCAACCAGTAAGAATTCCGGCTCTCACAGACCTGTTCTCCACTCATTACCTGTATTAACAGCACCTGTTTGAACTTGTTACCTGTAGAAAAGACACCTGCCCACACTCTCAATCAAACAGACTTCAACCTCTCCACAATGGCCAAGACCAGAGAGCTGTGTAAGGACATCAGGGATAACATTGTAGACCTGCACAAGACTAGGGTGGGCTACAGGACAATAGGCAAGTAGCTTGGTGAGAAGGCAACAACTGTTGGTGCAATTATTAGAAAATGGAAGAAGTTCAAGATGACGGTCAATCACCCTCGGTCTGGGGCTCCATGCAAGATCTCACCTCATGGGGCATCAATGATCATGAGGAAGGTGAGGGATCAGCCCAGAACTACATGGCAGGACCTGAAGAGAGCTGGGACTATAGTCTCAAAGAAAACCATTAGTAACACACTACTTCGACATGGATTAAAATTCTGCAGCGCACGCAAGGTCCCCCTGCTCAAGCCAGCACATGTCCAGGCCCCTCTGAAGTTTGCCAATGAACATCTGGATAATCCAGAGGAGGAATGGGAGATGTGGTCTGATAAGACAAAAATAGAGCTTTTTGGTCTAAACTCCACTTGCTGTGTTTGAAGGAAGAAGAAGGATGAGTACAACCCCAAGAACACTATCCCAATCGTGAAGCATGAAGGTGGAAACATCATTCTTTGGGGATGCTTTTCTGCAAAGGGGACAGGACGACTGCACCGCATTGAGGGGAGGATGGATGGGGCCATGTATTGTGAGATCTTGGCCAAGGTCTTCCAGCCTGACAACGACCCGAAACACACAGCCAGGGCAACTAAGGAGTGGCTCCGTAAGAAGCATCTCAAGGTCCTGGAGTGGCCTAGCCAGTCTGCAGACCTAAACCCAATAGAAAGTCTTTGGAGGTAGCTGAAAGTCTGTATTGCCCAGCGACAGCCCTGAAACCTGAAGGATCTGGAGAAGGTCTGTATGGAGGAGTGGGACAAAATCCCTGCTACAGTGTATGCAAACCTGGTCAAGAACAACAGGAAACGTATGATCTCTTTAATTGCAAACAAATGTTTCTCCAACAAATATTAAGTTCTGCTTTTCTGATGTATCAAATACTTATGTCATGCAATAAAATGCTAATTAATTACTTAAAAATCATACAATGGGATTTTCTGGACTTTTGTTTTAGATATAACTAGGAAGACGATATGTCATCATTTCTGTACACCCCATTTTAAAGACCGTTTTCATTGTTAGTCATGTTTGGACCTGGTCCATTCCATTAACGCACAAGCACGAGGCCAGCAGCAACTGTATGTCAACGTGTAACAGGGCTAGTGTGCTTGCTTTGTTTTACATTTATCTATAAAGTTATTCTCAAGTTCAATTTTTATAACAGAGCCACGTAATAGTCACATAAACAACATTTCAAAAGAAGTGCAGTTGCTGGTTATTGTTTTCATTAAAGTTCCATTATACAATCTCCTTATACAACCCAGATCAAGATGCTACCTGACAATTCCAGCTGCTACTCTGCTGACCCCCTTCTTAACTAACCTTCATGCTTCTGACCGGGATTAGGCTTAATAGACACTGGACAAAGCCCATAGTAATTTAATAAATATTACTTGTACTCTTAATCATCACCCAGCACAGCCAGAAGCATTTTGGTCACTCGTCTGAGCCTAATTCCTCTCTGGGTTTCTTCCTAAAATCCTGCACCCATAGAGAGTATATCCTAGCCATTGTGCTTCAACACTGTTGTTGCGTGCTCCTTGGGGTTTCAGGCAGGGTGTTTTGGCCAAAACACTTTGTGAGAACTGCTGTTGTAAAAAGGGCTTTATAATTACATTTGATTGATACAATCTGTTTCTTTTATGATGCGTCAAACAGTGATTTTGAGTTGCAGCTACCCGAACATTGTTCCATAGTCACTGTCCGCATCAGTGAATACAATGTTGACTTCTTTTAAACAAATGAAAGAAAATCACATCACTACTAAAATATCATAAATTTACCTATCATTGATAAAAGAGCCAAGGCTAAAGCTTGAATTGAAAACCCATACTGTGTTGTACCTCGTTTCCTCCCTCAGGGAACAGATGTTCTCGACGAAGGGTTTAAAAACTAGATTGAAACTAGCCAGGCCACTGTTGACATGCAGGGCATTTTGTCCTGTGTAACATTCCACAGCTGAAAGTTAGCTGGAAGACCCCATCCCCACTTGCTGTGTGTTAGATTCTTCTTTTCACTGCAGTGTAACATGTAGAATTCCACAGTGTGTCGACAAGAGCCTTAGTGAATCAAAGAGTGCATCTCATTTCGCCAGGGTTACACGCCACCCCTCTTACCCAACCATTGAACTTGCACATAAGACCATTTCTGTGAGGTATGGGGGTTGGCTAGGTGTGAAATTAGGTTACATCTATTGAATCCTTTCAACAAGCCATTGAAGTGGTCAACGTAGAGGGATCCTGGCGGAAGGAAATGACCAGGCAAAAAGTAATGTAATGTAACTAAGAGGAAGCCTGAAATAACACACTTAGGAAAATAAACACTCAATTAAACAAAGATAGACTGAGAACATTTAATTTTGTCATTTACAATACAGGGTTTGATTTTAAGACACTTCCATCATAAAAAAACACTGAGATGTTTAAAGTATCCAGAGAGGTGGTGTTTTAGTATTTTACATTAACTAAACACGCCCCACTCCTATGGTTTCCATGACATAAAATTAGATCACGTTTTAGATAAACTGTTTACAACTATCCTGTAGGAAAACCCCACTGCATAAAACACACAGCATAAGTAATGTGCGAGGGGAAAAAAAGACGAGTCAAAAAAACTAAACAAAAGAAGAATACTTGTCTTGACTTTTTAATAACAAAAGAGACGCAGCTCAACATGGATACACACTGAACGTTAAACACAATAACCTGTGCGTTGCTACAGGGAACATAAATACACAGGATAATCAGGGATGAGGGCAGGTGTGTGTGGGGTGCGTTGCTGCCGTCGTCTCCTGCCGGCAGTGAGTAACCCAGCGAGGTGGAGCGCCGGAGATCAGGCAGCGTCACGTGCAGCAGCCATCACAGTATATACACAAGAGTCATATCAAATGGAAGGCACAGGGGTATGTTAGTTCACTGCTATAAAAAGACCTCTGAAGGCTTTATACCACTAAATGTTAGGGTTCATTATAAGTCTCTGTCAAGTTATTCAATCACTGCAGATTAGGTTACACCAAACTTCCTTCATTTATGTTATAAGTAAAAAACAAAGTAAAAAAACATCAGATATCCATGAAAAATAAAAAGACATAAATATCAACGCCAATGTATGTCCATCTGCAAAGTCTTATTGGATTGGCTGACCCAGCTTCTCCCAGCATTCCCAGTTCTCACATCCGGTCTTTATCCCGCGTCTCACGCTTCAGAAACAATTTGTTCTGGATCTCGCTGAGCGAAAGGGACACGGAGCAGCGTGAAGGGTCCGCCTTTCTGTACATGATGCTCTCCTTGATGGCCTCCTTTATCACCTGTAGAGAGGTGGACGGAGGAGGTTACCACAGCATCACCACCGTTAGTGACGGATCAATTAGCAAACATTGACACATCAGGAAAAAGATTCTGACACAACATATTTAGAAATGGTTGTGCAATAGCCAGTGGCGATGTTGTGGTAGAACATTAAATGTACCTCAATGTTGTTAAGAGTATTGAACTCCATGAGATCGTGGAGCTGTGTGAAGGCCTGGTTAGAGTAATGGAAGTTAAACGTAGAATACGGCGTCTCAGGGTCGTCAAAGATGTCAAAGTCAGCCATCTCCTTCTCCATTTCTGTCTCACGAGGTACTCCTTCAAACACACAACAAAGGAATGAGTGATTTAGAGTGATGGAGACTATGATCCGCTAATGGTCAGATAACTTTCTTTCCTTGTGTGTCAGTGGCAGCTAGCACTAGCCTAAGCTCCATAAGTATTCTTAACCCGTTTAAACAAGTCTCAGTATGGGATTTCTAACAATTTCACGTCCATTACCAGGAAATCGTGTGGCTGATAATATTTACCAGTTATCTGCCTGCTCTTTCATTTAAGCCCCGAATACAAGTATAAATAT
Organism: Novumbra hubbsi; assembly: GCA_016801125.1. Lineage (NCBI taxonomy): Eukaryota > Metazoa > Chordata > Actinopteri > Esociformes > Umbridae > Novumbra > Novumbra hubbsi. The sequence continues at coordinate 29,991 of JACXGK010005735.1, forward strand.
TTGATAGTATATTATATTTCGTAGACCATTTTGGAGACAAGTTTCTGAAATAATTTACCAGGGGCTTTGAACGTCCTGAAGTTGATGTTGACCAGGACAAAATGGATGATAGTGGGACAATTTCGTTCCCCCTTTTTCGGCTTGAAGACGTAGCACTCTTTCAGGCCCTCGCGGTCAAACACTTTTGGGTCAATTTTAGGGAACGGCAGCTTGTTCATTCGGGCCCACTTCTCAGCCAGCAGCAGCTCCTATTTACCACAATCAAAAAGGTTTGCTTCTTTTTACATAGAAACAAAAATCCAATACATATAAATAATGAAAACGATTTTAACTTTTATCCTATCATGACTACAACACAGATCTACGTTCATTAGTGCTCGCGGAGCTTGGCATCACAGATGACGACTGACCTTAAACGGCGGGCTGGAGTCGCTAGGGCGCGCCGAGAAGTCGAAGGAGATGATGAGGTCAACGCCACGCTGCGGCCGCAGGACGAGGGGGTACGGGAGGTTGTAGGTCAGACCGCTGTCCACTATGTGGATCTTCTTACTCTTTACATCCAGTGGGTCGTAGATACCAGCAAATTCATCTGGGTCTGAGAACGTAATGGAGCACAATGCACAACAAATATATAATGTGCTCCACATTTACGTAACATTGGGTCTGAGCAAGGCCTGGATGATCTTCAATGACTCCAATCAACCAAGCACAAACAAATGACTCAATCCCACGATCACTCCCTTTCTCTTGGATCTCAGCTTTGATAACTGACCTGTGACAGCGTCCACTTCATCCTCTATGGCGGCGCACGAGTTCTGGTACATCAAGTCTCCGAATGAGGAGAATGGCAAGTTGGTGTTGAGGTTGAGGCCTAGCATGAAGTTATGGACCTTCCCGGCACGCCCCTCTCGTGTGTTGAACAGGGCGGAGTCACTGAAGAGGGAGGTGAACATTCGCTGGACCCAGCTCTTCTCAGCGGTACGTTGAAACTCATCATCTGGGTTCTCACTGCCTCCTGGAGAGGAGTGATGGAAAAACAGGAAATCAGAGATGTGGATAAAGAAAGGACTCATGGAATGCAGGCCTTTATATGCTTTATATCAGTAGAATCCAACTCTGGACCTCGAAGCCACTTCCACTAAATTACTTAATTGCAAGACCTATTTAGACCTGGTGGGTACAATTTATGATGAAGTAGAACAGAAAACGGACCTCGTAGGGAAAGAGTTGAATACGATATGATAGGCCTGAATTGGAAGTGCACAAATCCACTCAAGGGACAGCGTTTCTGGAACCTAATTGATCAATCATTCCATAAAACATGAATACTTAAAGATAACAATGTTTCTCCCTTTGTCTTACTTGACTGGAGGTTACTGGCTAACCCCCCACAGAGGTTACTGACTAACCCCCCACACGTTGGCTAACCAGCCACAGAGGTTACGGACTATCCCTCCACACGTTGGCTAACCACCCACAGAGGTTACTGACTAACCCCCCAAACAGCGGCTAACCACCCACAGAAGTTACTAACTAACCCCCCACACAGTGGCTAACCCCCCACAGAGGTTACTGACTAACCCCCCACACGTTGGCTAACCAGCCACAGAGGTTAC
>JACXGK010005736.1:0-19111 GCA_016801125.1 Novumbra hubbsi
AGGGGTTCTGCATTGGACTGGGCCTGTATTGTGGAGGGGTTCTGCATTGGACTGGGCCTGTATTGTGGAGAGTCTCTGCATTGGATTGGTTGCTGCTGGGCTGTCATTGTTTTGGGAGCAAAACAATAGGACTGAGCTCAGAGCAGATGGTGTCAGCCAGTGATAATTAGTCTTACTGCTTTTAATCCACTTACAAAAGGGTGGCAAGAGCCACGACGAACATGACTGGACCCCCTCCCCCACCCCCATTCCCATTACCTCATTGGTGTCACGGCAACGCAACGTTTTCATGTTACTCTGTTGTCTGCACCATGACTACGTATGTCATATTGAATGTATGCATTCATTGAACGTACGTAGACTAGGAGATCATATGTATATATATTGTCATATATCTGAGAAGGCAACACTCTTGACCAGGGCGCAGGTGTTGCCAAGGCAACTCCTAGTGTTTGATATGACTAAGCGTTGTTGCTAGGTAAGAGAGCCCCTCTGGCCAACAGACGCGTTGACAACAGAGACGTCCGTCCAGTTTAATTATTAATAGGACACAGTGCATCTGAAAATTCACCTCGATGGGGTTTCACTGGGACACTTGTGGGATTTTGCATTAATCTAAATGAAGCATCAACAAATCGTCTATGCAATGTAGTTATTGTTCACATCTGGTTGTTGAGGCTCCTTAAAGCCTCACTTTTCACAGATTTCTATGTATGTATTAATATAAATATACATATATAATTCACCTCCATCCTTTAGAATGTGTTCTAAACCAACATACCTGGTCACATTTTGGTAAAACAATTTTATAAAAAAAACAACAACTCATGTCTGGAAAACACAGACGGGCCTTGCGTGCCGACGGATCCTTTGCCTTGATTCCCTCGCCGACCAGACCTAATTCAACCTAATCTAATTTATCCGGCAATTTCCAAAGTTATTGCAGAACAGCGGTGCCATTAGGCCACACAACAAGGATCCCTTTATCGTGGCCGAGCGACGAGCGCGGCAGAGCCCCCGGCTCACGGACCACCGCCGGGCCCGGCGAGGCTCCAGAGAGCTGCGTGGTTAAATCTGAGAGGCAGGCGGGTCTGGTGGTTGAATGCTCCTGTCACTCCACGCCAGGGCGCGGTGATACCAGGCGGACGGGGCGAATCGCTTCTGCGCCGTTTAGCTCGGCCTCGTGGGAAACAAACGCATGTCACAGCGGGGAGCTTCCAAGGATCCCGCGACATGATATTAGCACGCTACTTAGGCGCCAGTGCGGCATGGGTTTCCAGTCTGACGCTTCTGCCGTGTGTCGCGAGTCATCGCCGCGGTTTTGATGACAGTCGACGCTTCAAATGTGATTACAGATGTCGTCTCACTACTAAGTTTACCGTTTCAGACTAACAAAACATTTATGTTTGTCTGAAAATGATGTCTTACTAATAGTAACGGTGTATGTTCCTGCTGGGTTCAGATGTGTATATTTTTGCAAACATAGTTTCTTTAGGTAGGTAATCTATAGCTGGCGTCACAACATTATAGAAGCCTTTTGCAAGGACAACTTTGATGGACACCTTGGCGCTGCACTGTATAATAATCTGTACTTTTCTTTTCCTTTAGTGTCAACATTGTGATAAAGCCTTCATGAATTCCTCCTTTCTCCAGAACCACATGCAACGACGCCATCCGGATGAGTACGACAGCCGTAAGTCCAGAGGAGCTTTAAAAGGGTTGGTCGTCTCTTTAGAGTGGCAAAGGCAGAGGGAAAAGAGAGTGAATTGGAGAACGGTAGGGAAAGGAAGGCAGTCAGGTAAGATTGTTGGAATGCAGCCAACCACCCACATCCCCTGAACCGTCCCATGGGAGTCGTTATGGTGGTAGTGTCTATGTGCTCAATATGTCCCCAAAGGGCTGGAGACACCTTTCCTACAACCGTCTCCTCTTCTGGTTTGTGGCCATACTAGACATATCCCTCCCACACAGCCTAGCAGAAAGGGAGATGGATCCACGTTTTAACCTGTCCCTGAAACATCAGTCAGGCTAACTCATACTCCTATTCTTATCATTCTTATTTCTGAGACAACATTCTTATTTCTCTGTCAGAGATGAAGTCAGACAACCACAGGAAAGTGAAAAGCATCGCAGATGAAGAGGAGATCCGGCGCCTGAACGATCAGCTGAGAACAACCACGTCTGAGCTGGAGTCACAGAGACAGGCGCTCCTGGCCCAAACCTCGCAGGTGGGACAATCGAGGAGCTGGCCTTGGATACGCTTTGTTATTGGGGCCAGTGTTTGCACCTGATCGTTTGAACTAGGCTACATGGTTTTCGTGTTGGACCCAACCCCTATACAGTATTTTAGAGAGTTGCAGGGCTGGCTTATCCTGCCTTATCCTGCGCCTGTTTGGCTAGCAGACACCTTGGGGATGATGCTCTGACCGCAAGCCTGTTTTTATAGGAACGAGACCAGCTGTCCATGCACCAAGATTTAATCAGAAAACTAGAGACATGGAAGGAAGAGGAACACAGAAAGATAGAGGAGATGAGAGAAGGTTTTCGCCGAGAGATGGAGACGCTTCACAACAGGAACGCTCTTCTTCAACAAGTAAATTCACCAATCACGTTTCATTTTTTTATTTTTATTTCAAATGGTCGTGGTGTCGGTAATTCAGTTCAGCACTTCAGAGTTTTTGGTTGGAATGGTTCTAATTTGTACAGAAAGTGGATCTCCAGATGTCCAGTACTCAGCAAAGGCCCGGTCCACCTCCCCAGCAGACTGACCACGACATGGATGAAAAGAACAAGCTTGTCATCCAGAAGATGGATCAGAAAAACAAGAAACTGGTGAGCAGCTAAGGAGGGCATCCGATTATCCAACAGTTTTTCTCAGACTTTATCTAAAATGCATGTTGTTTCAGGTGGAAAGGTTTACGTCTAAAATAGAAAAACTGAAGGCAGACCACGAGGGCGAAAAGAATCTGGTAGGTGATGAATGAAACATCTGAGTTCTCTCTGTGGATTTCAGTTAACTATATCTGGGTTCTGTTAAATTCTCTATTGAATTAAACTATCTACCTGCTTGTTTACAGCCATTTAACACTCTCAGTTATAGATTTATATTAATTGATTCTTGGATAACTTAGTTCCTCATCAGAACATGAGGAAATTTAAGTACACCCACTGGAAAGTTTTTTTTGTTTTTACATATGATAATATGGCATGCCACCCTCACGGAGGCTGTTTCTGACAGTTTGGTCAGTAACATGCACACCAGGAGCCCGCTGGAGATTATTTTGTGGGGCTTTGGCAGTGCTTTTGCTGTTTCTCCTCGCAAAAAGGAGCAGATACCGCTCCTGCTGCTGGTTTGATGCCCTTCTATGGCCCCGTCCACCATGTGGCAAACCTTATTGTGACAGCACGTATGGATGACACATCCTGAAGGAGCTGAACTTGAATGGTCTGAAAGTATCGCCTCATGCTACCAGTAGTGACAAGGATACTAGTAAAACGCCAAACTAGAGAAGAATCAGTCAGTCAGGAAGGAATATGAGAGAGCAATTGTCTGTGGCCACCACTTGCAAAATCAATCCACTTTTGGGGGGTTGTCTTGCTTTTTTCTCACTATTGCATCTGTTGTCACTTTCATTTGCAACAAAACAGGTTACATTAATTCATGATCTTATATAGTGATGGTTACATGTTCCCTCCATTTTTATGAGCAGTGTTAAACAACCAATCAGAAGACTTTCCCGGGGGTTAACATACTTTTTGACATGAAAAATACAAGCTTATTGAATTACATTTTTCTAAAAAATAACTGTCAACACTTGTTTAGCTTGGCCACAAGGTCATGGAACCGTGGTTTCCCGTTACGTTGTGTGAACCGCTGGTCCCCCTGGTAAAGGGCAGCCGGGGGGCTTGAAGTAGGCCGCGTTGGCAGTGTGATACGTGTCTCCTCAGTGGCAGGACAAGTTCAGCAGCCTGGAGTCCTCCGTGATGGAGTGGCAGCGCCAGAGCCAGAGGCAGAAGGAGGAGAACGATCGGTGGCGTCTGGAAAGGGACCAAATAATCCTCTCTCAGAGGGAGCAGGTTGGTTTGGCTCCTCCGCCGCCGCTGGGAGCACGAGGAAACGAGCAGCGGGCTTCTGCTCTCCTACAGGACATCCTGAATTGCTATAAGCAGGATGGACACGGCGTGTTTTCATACACTGATATCGCTTAGTCGCCCGGGCCGCTCTGACTTCATAAGCGCGGCAGATCAGATTACCTTCCGTGGGTTCAACGTCGGAGCTTGAGTGGAGAACAGACATTTCCAGAAATAACACATGTTCTTAACTTCACAGATAAAACACATTTCTTCACATCCACCCACTAAAGTGGTTGAAGTTCCAGGTATAAATCACCTTTTCCCATTTGGAATTCATCTTTGTTTTATTATGTTTATTATTTGTTGAATTGGACGTGAGCTCAATTTGGATCTGTAGCAGTTTGACACTATTGCATAGAGGCACATCAATAGTTGGGATAGATAATAGTGGGATAGATAATCAACCATAACTGCAGCGTATATGATGAGTGCGTTTGTGTGTGTGTGTGGGCATGAGACGTTGGTTTGAGTGGTGCTGATAAGAGCCTGTGAGACCTCAACTATTAGCAGCAGTTTCCTCTTCTCCCAAGTTATTACTGACTGCGGTTCTTTGTCATATTTCAGTGATCGTCACAGCCCGAGCTCCAGAGCCTAAGCCAAAGAGGGTAGTGAATGGTAAGTCGTTAGCAGAATATGAATCTCAGTCAATCTAGAATCAACGGCATCCTTCTGAATGTAGCTTGTTGATGGGGTGTTCTAGCCGTGAACACAGAGCCTTTAACTTTTTGTGGTCTCAAGCCACCGGTCCAGTTAGTTCAAACAGTCTTCTGTCCATCTGTTGTTTCCCAGCCCAAATAATGATTTGGCATAATTACAGCATTGAAAGACAAACCTTTCCTCGCTCCACTGTCGTGGCACTGCCCTGTGGTTGCCATGGCGTCATGGGATGAGATGAAAACCCTGCAGACTCTGCGGTGTAGTACTGTGATTTAAATAGCAACGTGCATGTATGCTCCCAGCAGACTTGGGGTTTGTTTGTGTTGGTTGAGAAGGGCTGGTACAAGGCTTTCACCTCGGGACCGTGCAGTCTGGCCACCTGCATGGCGTATAACACTTTCACGGGGGTTGAATGCCAAAGTCGAGCCCCATGATGTGGGGGTCCGTTTTAGGCCACGGTGAATTCAGACGGCTCTGTCCCCTCTCTCCGTTAATCGTACCTCCCAACGAGAGTCCGCCTGGGGCCCAATGCCATCGTGACCTCATCCTAAAGTCCCTAATCTAACCCCCTCTTGTCTGACCCTCAACCCCACCATCCCCCCCATTCAGAGCAGCCTCCCTCTGCTCCTAAACTGGATCCTATAGAGGAGCTGTCTGAGGAGGACAAAGGTAACAGCTGAGATGGCTGGAGTCAGTGTGTCTGCACGGTCCCTGCACGGTCCCTGCACGGTCCCTGCACGGTTTCTGCACGGTCTCTGCACGGTTTCTGCACGGTCTCTGCACGGTCCCTGCACGGTCTCTGCACGGTCTCTGCACGGCCCCTGCACGGTTTCTGCACGGTTTCTGCACGGTCCCTGCACGGTCCCTGCACGGTCCCTGCACGGTCCCTGCACGGTCCCTGCACGGTCCCTGCACGGTTTCTGCACGGTCTCTGCACGGTCTCTGCACGGTTTCTGCACGGTCTCTGCACGGTCTCTGCACGGTCCCTGCACGGTCCTTGCACGGTCCCTGCATGGTCGTATCGGTCTGCCATCTAGAGTCCAAGAGTATTTGTGTCAAGAGGCGAAGAGCGTTTGTGTCAAGTCCAGTTTGTCAAAACATTTCGAAATATGTGGCTTTCCCAACTGCAGAATTTAGCCGGTGTAATGCTCTCTGTCAAAGAAACGCGAAACATTTTCATGCTTGCCTGGTCTGGCTCCTTCTGAAATACAATACGGTGTGTTTTTGTGTCGTCGAGTGGACCGTTGACCCAATAACTATTCGTGTAACCACGCCGCGCCTGTCTGGTCCTGGTTGTAGACTCATCCAGTGTGTCCGACAAGAAGCCCGTTGTTGTGAAGAAGCAGCCGCCAGCGGTGACCAGCGTCATGAGGAAGAACCCCAACATCAAGAGGGAGCTACGGCCAGCCCTGGAGCAAGCACTCTTAGAGAAACTTGAGTCCCTTGGAGTAAAACCTGTGAGCACACTACGATAGCTAATTATCTGTCACAAACCCACACATCAATACGTTCTGATAAGTTTGTGATTTAATAAGAACTGTTAATACACACGTTAGTAGTTTAGTAAGGAGTATTAATGCACATGTTAGAAGTTTTGTAAGGGCTGTTAATTCACATTTTGTACAGTAGATTTTTGTACAGTAGATCTCTATTTGATTTAACTGACACGTTGACGTGGAAGCCTCGTTTCTCATCATAATGGTGACGTTTTGCCTAATCAACTCTGCAGGGAATGAAAGGCCTGGGGAGCAGCGAGTACAGTGGCCTGATGTCCAAGGTGCACTCAGAGAGAGAGCGAGCAGCGAGGGAGATTCCAGACTACTGGCGTCACCGTGACGATGTGACTCATTCACTGAGCCTAAGACTGAAGGATTTAAAGAAGGAGGGAGACTCCGCCCCCGAGCCGCGGGGAAAACCCACACCACTCACCCAAGGTACGTACGGAGACCGTATGAGTTTCATTCCACTTTGACCATCCAATCCAGTCCCCTTGTGTTAGTCTGTAGTCTTGCTGTGTCTGTCTGTAGTTCAACTTTGCTAGTCTATAGTCCAAGTGTGTTGGCATGTTGTCCACCTGTGTTAGTCTATAGTCCAGGTGTGTTAGTCTGGATTCCCCCGGGCGTTAGTTTGCAGGTATGCTGGTGGTCAACCCAATCAGGATCCAATACCGAATCTAGCCATTATCAGAGGGATGTTAGCGTTAAGCCACTTGAAGCGTTAGTTGTCTTAGTCTCCATCTAACCCCTCTCAGCCTTTCATAAGTACTCACAGTAACTAATCCCCGCCCCCCCAGTGTCCCAGTCCAGGCCGCGGTCCAGCAGCCTTCCCTCCAAGGTGACCCAGGTGAGGTCAGGAGCGCCGCCAGCGCATGCCAAACAGCTCCACCCACCCCAGCCGGCTCCAAGGACCAGCACCCTGCCCAAAACCTCCACCCCCAAGTAAACTCCCGCTCACAGCCTCCAGCGTCCCAGATGGAGGTCACGTCTAACGGGCCTGACTCGCCACGTCTAACGGGCCTGACTCGCCACGTCTAACGGGCCTGACTCGCCACGTCTAACGGGCCTGACTCGCCACGTTTAACGGGCCTGACTCGCCACGTCTAACGGGCCTGACTCGCCACGTCTAACGGGCCTGACTCGCCACGTCTAACGGGCCTGACTCGCCACGTCTAACGGGCCTGACTCGCCACGTCTAACGGGCCTGACTCGCCACCGCAGTCATTTACTGTGTGGTTTTACATAGTCGCATTGGAAATGACTGTGTCTTGTAAGCGGTCTTATATCCTTATGAGGAAGCGATTACATGTGTGTGGTGATTTAAAGGTATCCATAACTTTACACAGGACCCCCCCCTTCAGCTCCGACGAGGAGTCGTCAGAGGAGGAGTCGGAGGAGTCAGAGGAGGAGCCGCCTCGGAAACCCAGGCGGGAGCAGGGAGTCCCCCATCTCATAGCCCCGCAGCCCAGGCCAACACAACCCCAGACCACCCCCCATCACAAACTCAGCCAGCCCAAGTCGGTCCAGGCCAGGACCCCCCAGGTCTACCAGCCGGCTAAACACCCGCAGACCAGGAGCGGTGTGGTCAACAACACCACAACCGCAGGGGTGGAGAGTGAGGCGGAGTGGACCGAGGGAAGTGAGTTGGAGGAGATTGACCCACAACAGCTCAAGAACTACCAAGACCGGAACGGGAACGCTCAGAAAACTACAAATAGTGAGTGACTTTTGTTATTTTGACTTCCTTTGTGGAGCATTGTGGGTCTAAGTTAGGAACATCACACATTCCTCAACGCTGACGCCTTTTCCGGGTTCAGATTGTGTGTGTGTTCGAGACAGTTGACACGGGCTCTCATGCACTGTGCCGGTTACTGCAGAGAACCTGGTGAAGAGCTTGACGAAGAGCCTAGAGAAGCAGCTGGCAGACAGGGGCCCGAGGAGACCCACAGGGGGGGTGGACACCTTACCGGAAAGGAAAGAAGTGATTCGGGAACTGAAGGTGAGGCGTCCTTTCTCCAGGCTCCGTTCCCCCTCACCTGAGAGTGTTGTCGGCCATCAGGAAGACCACTGGCTAGGGACCAGCTGAGGGAACATCGAAGGCCATCTTGGTATTTCTTTGTTGTTTATTACCAGTTTAATCAAGTCGGAAAGCTGTCTTGGTGTATAGCTAGTAGGTCATTTTTGCGTTTTAATTCTATCTGGGGCTGGTTCTTGTCTAATGTTTACTAGTTGCATTCTGAAATCGGCAGGAGATTTGAGAAGTACAGAAAGGGTGGGTGCCAATTAGGTTTGCCAACACGCAAACTCTTAGAAATACGATCTCCCGTTTATTCATGAGTCAATGAGACAAGTGGAAACACATTTTATTTTTATCTTCTTTATAAAACGTAAGCTTGCAGACAGTGCTGCAGTGAGGATTTAAACAGAAATAATTCATTTGACAATTTCCTGAGTACATACATTTTCACAATATTTATCTGCCCCAGCCCCCAACATCCATACCTCCCAACATGCATGCCAGAGAAACATTTAGTGAGACTTGGTCATTTGCCCTCAATTTGTGGAGAACTGGTTAGTGTAGTGAATCAACCCATCTAAATTGATTTTCTAAATGCAAAGAAAAGTTTAATTTAATTGTAGATTGGTCGACCAAAAGCCAAGGTGGAATGCGCACACAAATGCATTTTACTGTAGCCTATGAAATCCTGCATATAGTATAGGTTACCGACCTACTGAAAATACTCCCTGGAGTGTCTCAATACTTGTACACCCCCCCAGTGTGAGGGACCGTCCAGGCCCCTGGTCAGGTAGTATATTCGGCCACCCGTCCCAAGCGGGTCGGTGTCATCAAGACACTGTTAAACCCAGCTTGAATGTCCCGTCAGTACACAGACGAGGATGATGAGGACGACTGGGACATCTCTTCGCTGGAGGACCTAGCGCTGCCCGCCGCGGCTGCCAAGCCCACCGCCCCCGTCAGGAAGAGCCGGGAATCGGACAGCAGCACCAGCGTCTGGGGCACCTCCACCGGGATGAACGCGGGTTAGTCTGGACCCCTCTAGCGGACCCGGACGCCATCTGGTGCTGATGTGCTTGAGCGTCGACCTTCTAATCACGCGTGTCTGTTCCCCAGGTCTGAATGAGGCTGGAGCCGGTACCCTGAAAAGCAGCCTCATCTCTGTTAGCGACTGGAGCGATGAGGATATTTAGGGTGTTCGTTTAAAGGTTCACTTCCAGAAGGAAACGTCTAGAGAAGTTCTTCGGACGACAAATGTACTTATATAGATGATTTGCCTGTACTGTTAGAGTAACACAGGCAAGACTTAATATGCTTCTGCTCAGGATACAGTGTACCTGTTGAAGATACACATCTCTGACAGTGGTAGCAAGTGTTCTATGCTATTGTAAAGATGAAATAAAAGTGGTAATGAATTGTATCAGAAATATGAAATTGCACTCCAGGTAATCATCGTTTTTTGTGTCAGATTTTTTACATTAAATTTGTATTTACAGAATTTGTTTTTGTATGGGGGAAAACAATATACACATGCAATAAAACGAATGCAATAATATGTTGATTGACAGTGATCAATTTCTCTGAGCACTATTCAGTCATTTCAAAGGAAAATCTACACAAATAACTAGATGGTGAGACAGTGACGAGAGAGGAGAACGATTGTAACCAGCGACGGCTGTTATGATGGTCTTCATGACTAATGCAGATGTTTGCGACTGAGGCCGTCACACGAACTCGTCCCTGTTGTATGTTCTGCTGGTGCCGGTCTGTCGGCCGGTTCGGCTCGCTTGGATCACCGGAGTCCCTCGGGAACCGCTGCGCCTTATGTATGTCTGTCTGCTTCCGGCTAAGGAAAGGGAGTAAGGTCTCTCGTGGCTTTTCTGTGAACTGAAACGAATAAAGTGACATATGCAAGACTAAACCATATGTTTTTGCGGTGCGATATGTTTAAGCCAAGCAACAATGTTGTTAGAAGTATTACTTTGGGGGTAAACCCTCTTTTCCAGAAAAGAAACTGAGTACGAATCCACCCGCGATGAGCAAGAGTGAGCCTCCCCATCCAATGAAAACCGCTGCTCCAAGTTCATATCTGAACATCAGGAAGTAGAATGCATTTACGCTCAACCACCGGTTACCAATGGTGTGTCTATTGTGCCTATTGAATTAAAAAGCTACTCACTTTTGTTCCCGGAAATGTTGATCGACAAAATCCGATCGTACTTTATTACCCCACCAGGAGTAGACAATCATGCCCGAGAATCCTAAAAAGGAAACCGATATTACCCGTATGACAAATCACTCACTCAATCGTTAAGATAACTTTTTAGAAAGTTTACCAGACGCCAAATATGTGATTCCACCCGCGAATGTGACCCGAGCGTTGGCGAGCTCGGAACCACCGATCTTGGTACACTTCATGCCTATCAGCGTGAGGACGCCTGCGAAGAACCCCAGGATGACGGAACAGATGGACAGAGCCCTGGCCACGTGGAGGAACCCTAAAGCAGAGGGTGGAACCCCAAGGAAGCTGTAGTATGAGTAAGGTTATGTAGAATGTTGGCTTGTTCGATAACACCCTGTCACTACTTCAGCAGAATATGGCTAGCGATAATTATCGCCAGAAATGTAGCTCTGCAAAAGAGCAGAGTGTACCTGCCTTTGCATCGGGTCAGTTCTCTACACCTGGGTTACACCCATTGGATAGGTAAAGACATAGACATGTAAAAACAAAAATCCATTCCGTTCAGCTCCATTCATCAATTGCATATGCATATATCCTTGCATAGATCGACATGCAAACCCTGTGTTTTGTGGGACCTGCCAAGTTGGCACTGTCCCATTCCACTAAAGAATTTATCATTGGGTGGAAGCTGTCTGCAGTTGGACAGATTCACGCTCACGTCAACGGAAGATGTGCCAGTCTGATCGGCAGCCTACCTGGTAGCGCCATCATGGAGGGGTAGTCTTTACAGTCGGACACGCCGGTGGTATCCGAGACACAGTCCTTCCAGAGGTTGGAGAAGTAGTTGCTGGTGGTGATCACCACGTTGCTCACTTCGGACCAGGTCCAGTACTCTATAGCCAGGGTGGAGCTCACTAGAATCCAGCCAGACAAACACGACACGAAGCAGCCAATCTGCGTGTACATGATCACTGTCCTGTGCTTCATGGTGACTTGAGAGAAGGCAATGATGTTGTCCTGGAACTTGGCGGTGGGTCAGTAGATTCCAAGTGAGATTATTTAATAGACTAATGGGTCTAACAAAGAGGGCTGAAGAGAAGTGTATGAGCTGAATGGAATCTTTAAGTACAACATGAAGCATTCACCCTTTTTGTCACGGACGCTTTGCCAGTCAAGGCAGTTTCGTGGTCGTTTGGCCAGTTATGTCAGTGGTTTGCTCCGTAAGCAAACATTTAGTTTCCCAGGGTCCCTTCACCTGTATGAGGGTTTGACCAACTCTCGCCCCTATAGTTCTTTATCTAAACATCACAGTGGAACAAGTGTTCTATCCTACCTAAGCTATGACTCAGGTTACTGATTCGTATGGTTTCTGGAACTGATAATGATCTATGTAGGCTACGGAGTGGAACTGAGATGAGTACCCCGAATTAAATATTTGTTTTGCAACAAGCACGCATAAACATACAATTGTTAGTGTAGGCCAACAAATACGTAATTACAGCATGCTCATTTCACATGACTACTGTGAGGTGGAACCCTTCTGCTCCTGTAACTTCAAAGAACCGCTTTGCTCTTCAAAAGTATATTTTTATAAAACTGATTGTCACAACCAAACCTTTGCAACCAACTAGCAATTGATACGGCACAAAAGCATCAATCCTTTTAACAATATTATTACCCCTCAGGTGGATTGAAAGTAACACATTTTCTTTTGGGTCACAGGGTGTTGTTCCATACTCTTCTGTTTGTACCTGAATGGGGGTAGAAGAGAGGCCACAGGCCCAATATTGCCTTGCTAGCTATCTTATATTGCTCAGCCAGCCAGTCACATTTCATAGGAATCAAAAGGGTATTTGCATTCTGCTAACTAGTGCAAAACACAAAGTTGTGACTTTTCTGTGTACCAATGAGGACTGTATTTCGGAGAGATTTTAATCAAATATATAAATATCCTGCCGAAAAAGACCCTTGTTATAAAAATACCCTGCTGAAAGACCCTTGTTATATAAATGCCCTTCTGAAAGACCCTTGTTATATAAATGCATGGCTGTGATCAAACAATCATCTACACAGGAGAAATGTGATGTGATGACAGAGTTTATTTAATCATGGTAAACACTCCCAGGAAAACAAAACAGACCGCTGAATACGTACAGAACATACATTGACATTTATATATAAACTGCAAACAAGATCACAAGTCACATTATTTACTTCAGATTAGTCCATTCAAAACACTCAATTAACAAGCCAGTCCACTTTGACCTTCACATCCTTAGCTCAGAACCCGGTCATATGTAGGTGTTTTTGATAAACCGTTCTCTCTCGCGGATGCTCCTTGACCCCCTCGATAAGGGTGACACTGTCCCTCGACTGTGGTCCCTGTTGGAGTGCGCTGACTGTGAAGACCTGCTGCCAGATCCAGAGGAACTCCTGGGCTTCGAGGATCTTCTAGCGCGTTCCACCTCGGATAAGTGTCTGGATTTGGACTTATGATCGGATGCGCCACCCAGCGGGGAGCGTGACGACTTGGAGGAAATCTTAGCTGGGGGAGAAGCCTTGGTCTTCGATGCGATAGTGTGTATTGAGGACGGTGAAGTGATGGACTCAGCTTGGTCCTGCTCAATGTCGGGAGGTGTGAATCTACGGCCAAAAACATGCAAAGAAATAACAAAACCAGGCATGTGTATTGTGATTATTCAAAAACACATGTCTGGTTACCCAGCTTTGCTGTTTTGTATTGCATTTGGACACTTGAAAACAAGCTGGTGTATCTCAGGGGAATATATCCAGCAAAATGTCAAACAAATAAAATGACCAATCCAAGAAAATGTTATCTATGCTCGGACTCACCTATCATCCACACAGAGCAGTTTACCCACAGAGAACAGGTACAACCACCCCCCTGTCATATGGAAAGCTGATCCCACCCAGCCTAGAAACAGAGGAGTCCCCAGGTCAAACCTGAGTGTTGGAGGGGGAAAAAAGAGAAAACATTTGGTGCAGGACAAACGTTTTTCTAGGGACTGAATGGATTTCACTTAGTTTATAAAAGTCCACTTACTTTAATCCGACAAAAAACGGGTTGAAGTATTCCGCAGATACAGAAACTGCGTAGACGGCATACCCGGACGCAGCCAATATGCCTGCATAAGATGAAGTGATTCAGTCAGTTCCTCTCCACCTGACAGTGTGAGCATCAGTGTGTTTTGCAGACAAGCCCGAGTGAAATTATTCAAAGAAACTGGCCATACTAAACCCCTACATGGGAAACAAAGAATTAAAGTATGTATGTTATATTTGTGTTCGATTACAATTTAAGTATACTAAACACATTTTACTTAGTATCAAAATTGGAACACTTTGCACTTAAGATACCTTAATATATGTCAATAATAATAAAATACTAATACAGTTCACATGTAATACATTGAATGTATTTAACCTGGCTATCCACTCGAATGATTTACAGTATATTGACATTTGAGATTATATTAATCCGGAGGAAGGGTTTTACCACTGGTTATATGGCAAACCCCCCCACTGAAGATCTTCCTGTACTTGGCCCTCTCCTGGCCCCCGATGTAGGTGCACTCCATGCCCATGAGGCTGAGGACGAACCCCAACATCCCCACCGACAGCGAGCCCATCAGCAGCGCCCTTACCGCCTGAATGTGTCCTTGCCGTGGGAGACATAACCAACCGTATTTACGTCACATGGCGGTAGGCTACACGGGGTGGCGGAATAGCTAATGTCACCGTTTCATGCAACAGTAGCATCTGTCATAAAGTGTGGCCCCTCGTTCACAAAAAAACATTTAGCCACCGCGAAAGTGTACGCGGAACCCAACATGGCTCTGGAACCTACCGTCCACGGACCAGAGAACCGGGAAGTCGTAGCAGTTGGTGACAGCAGTGGAGTCCGTGAAGCAGGACCTCCAAAGACTGGACCAGTACCAGGCCACCTTGACGATGGACGAGCCCCCCATGCCCCCGACGGAGGTGATCTTCCAGCCCTCCATGGCCAGGGAACACGCCATGAAGATCCAGCCCAGCACGGTCAACAGGAAGCCCCAGATCTGCACCAGTCGGATGTTCATCCCGACCGGCTGCAGTGGCCCCGTAGTTCGGTTCAATTTGAGACTCCTGGATTTGTCTTACTGTCAGCGCCAATGTGTCCAGCTTCCTGATGCTTTCCTCTCTTCGGATCGGACCTGTTGAAGAGCTCCCCACTCAGCCATCCGGCGGACCTCAGTTTCCCTGGTCGGCTCTCAGGGCAGGCCGGGGCTAGAGACCAGAACATCTCATCCCGGTCAGATGGCGTGGTAGGGCAAGGTCCGGTATGACCAATGAAACCAAATCATGCTTTCCCTCTTCAGAGGCGTCACTGTTCCCATGCCGGCACAAAGGGGGATGTGGGCGAGAGTGTTTTGCTGTTCAAGTTCCCAGAAACAGTGTTTGGGAAGTAAAAATGCTCAACTAAGCGTCTATCTCAGGTTTCAAATATAGTCACCAGTACGTCCCCAGGCGGATTCCCTCAGATTTGATTTATTTCACAAATTCATTGTCAATGTACATGAACACATGGGTATGTTAGCAGGACCCAAAGTTGGTGGAAAAACCTGATCTACATTTTCTCTTTTAAATATGCAGTCCTGGTCTGTCCTTAATTAGTTGAGAAAGAAGTCATTACCTGCTGGTCTACAACTTCAAAGTCAGTAGAAGCACTTCCATTGATCCTTAACATTGCCTCGGGCAATGGCAGTTAATTAGTTGAGTGTGCTGCTACACATTTCATAATAAAAACATGACTTCTTTGTGCCTCATATAATTAGACTTAACGCTGTGGCTCTCACTCGTGTGTCATTAGCAGCATGGGGAGTGATGGATTTTCTTGTGCTGAGTGAAGATCAGAAGGGTCTTCTTTGTTAATAGAGTCTTTCGGCTTACCGGCGAACTCGTTGGCAAAGTAGATGGTACGTTGGAGAGGGCACGCTGTTGTGACGCGTTGGCCTATGAAGTGGCAACCTCGGCTTTCATGCGTTTCATTACCGAAGGGCTAATAAGAGAGAGAAAACAAAGGGGTAATGTGTTCGCTAGCAGAGACTGATTATAGATGACTAATCTCAAAGTAGGATTCCATCCAAACGTGAAGCATACAGTAAACATTACATTTCAACGCTGTCCATTGTGTGGTGCCGTAATGTATAGACATTAAGCACTGCTCTCTAGTGGTGTGCGGTTTAAATGCAACTGTCAATCACACAGTGTGGTATTTTCAGAAAAAATGCTGTGAGGTAGAGCAGTTGGAGGCCTACGCCACCGCCTTACATCACAACAGCGTCATCGTAGCATGGAGTTTGAATCCTATTCACACAACCTACCAGCAGCGCCGGGGTCCTCGCAGATTGCTAGGGCAGATTGATCCGGAAATCGAACTGGGCAATTCATTCCAAGTGCGTTTGTGTCGGCGAACACGTCCGTGCTCCACAAGCCGGGTACGAGAGGGACGGCCTGGCGAGTTGTGAGGAGTATTTTTCCCAACCTGCAAGCCAGTTTTTGCTACGAGGCACGGTCATAAAACCAAACATTTAGTAAACATTGTACTGAAGCGAGATGCGTGTCGTTGTTAATAGCCGTGTAGCCGTCATTGCTGTGTGAGTTAAACGACAACTCGTACCTAGTAGGCTAAGATAAAACTATTTTGGCGTTGCATGGGATATTTGCCTTTCACGCCAACGCCCGGGTTTGCATCCTGGTCCCCTCGTTCGCTTCAGCCTAATGTATGGAATATGGGATGTATGGAAGAGGAAAAAACATCTGCCATCTAGCTAGAGTATGACTTCTGTAGTTACATCGCATGCATTAATACTCGTCGTTTCATCTATTTATGTTGAACGTATCTATTGTTTCGTTGTGCCTAACCACCTGGGACCCATCCAGGACACCCAACCCGTGTCTAAGGATACAGCAGGAAACGCGGACAGGTTGGGACTCCACGCCAGTGGTTTAGAGACCCCTGGCTCGGAGGACCGAGAGGCTTCACGTAACAGGGTTAAGGTTTCAATTGATCGGAAGGTGTAGATAGACGGCAGGCGGTGGGGGAAACGGGCGATTCCCATATCCGAGTAAGGACAAAGATGAACTGGGACAAGCCCGCCGAGACAACGGAAGCGCCGCTTTGTGGTGGCTGGAAGGAGGCCATCTTTCAGTGTGAGGTTATATTGGGGAAAAAATGCAAGAATTTGACAGTTGTGCTCACAATGCTCCCTATTGATACGTCCTTCATCCGGCCATCACTTGTGGTCTGGTAAGATTGATACCCTTCGGGGTTGCCGGCATTTAGTGGCAGTAAAACGCCCAATCACCCGCGGACTCCACTAAAAACCCGTTCAGACACATTTTTTTTTATATATATATATATATATAACCGTATATGTAAATCAACAGTGGATAACATTCGGCAAATTACTCCACTTCCTCTGCAGATTTTGGGGCACATTGTCACTAACTTCACGAGAGATTAGCAAGAACTAAACATTTGAGTGTATTAAGTAATGCCTTAAATTCCCGGTATACTTGAGGCATACTAATGGACAATGGATTTGTACCAGTTCATTTTCCCCTTCAAGGTGACCTATGAGTTTGTGTTGTTCTGTGCCAAAAAGAATTTCCTGTGCTGAACCAAAAACATGCTTATCTGATGTATTTTGTTTATAGCCCATTGACAAAAGAGACATTACCTAATCTGTATTTTTGGAATGAAATCAACAGCTCGCTTATTTGCTTGTATCAGTTTCAAGGGAAACTTCCACCAGCTTTTTCCCTGTACACAAGGAGTGACATTATTGAAGCAGTCAGGTTTAAAGAATGGCCAAGGCACAGTCTCCCTCGGCAAAGAAAACACATGTATAAAAAAAAACGAAATAATAGGTAAACAATAAGTGAAAAATTACAAAATACAAGGCATTGAAAATAAATGCTGAAAGTTAAAAACTGGTTCCTGCCGTCATACACTAAGTCAGGCGATGGAACCACACAGGAGCTGTATCAAGGAGATATTTGTGACAAGAGTTCTGTTGGAACAAGTACATAAAGGTGATCTCAACATGCTCGGACCATTTTGTTCCACGTTGTCACACATAAGCGTTCTTTCCAAACTGCCTCGGGTTCTCTGCTGGGTTCTCTGCTGGGTTCTCTGCTGGGTTCTCTGCTGGGTCCCTGCGGCCCATGGATCCCGGCGGTTTGTAGAAACCTCCAGAGGACCTGCTGAGTTTGTGGCGCTTGGTTACCGTAGATGGGGCACCGGTGAAGGAGTCCTTGGCTCGACTAGAGGGAGACATCAAGGATCAATACTTCCACATGCACCAGACCTTCGTTCCGCCAATACGGCGACAAACCATTCGAAAAGGCAGAACATTCTCCACGTCTAGGCCAATTGTTGTCACGGTGATAAATGTGGCCTGTTACATCATCCTCTCCATATGCTACCGCCCTGTATCCGTATCCAAGGTGACTTTGACATAAATTAACTGACACTGTACACAAAGAAAACATTCAGTCATGCAACATACAGTATGCCTTTTATACTGTCCCAGTAGGCCTTTGCGCTGACAAGATGTTGAGTGGGATCCTTGGGTATTACAGGACTTAAACAACCTAATTACAGTTGATATTAGACTGCTCCTGTGGTTTACCCACAATCTTTCCATCTTGACAATATGTACATGTGTAGTACACCGTGGAACACTTAAGGCTGCCGTATCTCTGTCAACGCAGTGTGGAGGAATGTACAGCACTGACCCATTACATAACGGAAGGATCACGGCCAGCAAAAGACAATGGCTTAAATTAGTTTATCATCTTCAAACTTGCCTGAAGCCGGCTGAACAGGAGAGGCAAAAGATGAGTCCTCCTAAAATGCACAGCACGGATCCAGCCCAACCGATGAAGAGCGCTGCGCCCAGTTCAAACCTGGCACAGACGGAACAACAGACGGTCAGTTATCCGCCACCGACCCACACTACAGCGCTTAACGGACACTACCGTGGCGGGGTTGCCCCGCGGGAGGCCCGACACTTACTTCTGAGTGAAAAAGAGTGGGTCGAAAAACTCCGAGGTGATCCTGTGTGCATACAGGGAGCACGCCGTCAAAGAGCAAAGCCCTGCAGAAGGAAACAAGAGGCAAACTCATCTCCGCTCTTGGCATCATGGGGAAGTTTACCAAGCGTGCCGCGGGGGCGTGTCTCTTCACCGTTGAGTACGAAGTGGATGCCAGACAGCCCGGCTAGTCTGGCCTTGGTGGTCTGCGAGCCCCCGATCCTTGTACACTTCATGCCGACCAGAGCCAGGATGGCTCCAAAGAAACCCAGGCACACGGAGGTGATCATCAGGGCCCGGCACACCTGAATGTATGCTGTGGGGGAGCAACGGGGGGGATCTCAGTCCCATCATCACTACGCAGGCACACATACAAACGCTAAGGCACAACACAGACACACACGCAAGCACAGCCGCACAAGCGTCAGATACAGAAACCAGGTAACTTCCGAACAGACCGTCCAGCGCCAGCATGGAGGGGAAATCTTTGCAGTTGGAGACTCCGGTGGAATCGGTAACACAGGT